>JBBGBA010000325.1:0-88902 GCA_038088335.1 Mesorhabditis sp. LJ9110
AACGTGGCCTCACAGATGGCCTCACAGCTTCCTAGCCAAAAAAGCGCTGCATTCACAGTACATTTTTCGACCTAGCCGCTCCGGACGCCTCACAGCTTCCTAGCTTAAAAAACGCTGCATTCACAGTACATTTTTCGACCTCGATGAAAACCCGGAAAGAAGTCCCGCTAGATGTGGAAACAGTCCGAAGTGACGGTCTAGCTGCCCGTATCTCTCGGATCGTACCCCCGGATAATGATGAGTCCTTGGTCCCTCCGATTAGTGCGTCGGAAGCGGAATTGTTGGATGACCTCCAGGAACAGCCAATATCCGGCTATTATTTCTTGGATGACGTGCTTCCGGTTGTGAATTGTCGCTAGCTTCCCCCACTCACTCTCTCTCTCTCTCTCGCTCGCTCCCTCTGTCTCTCTCTCTCTCTCTCTCTCTCTATATCTCTCTCGCTCTCTCCCACTCTCAATCGCTATCTCACGCCATCTCGCTCCCTCACTCTCGCTCCTTCTTTCTCGCTCTCTCGCTTCGCCCCACGCTCTCTATCACAATTTCCTGTCCTTTTACGGTGTCTTTTGGTTTAATCCGTACTTCCAATTTCAGGCAATCCGAAAAGATGGGCCATCGACTTCAACCAGTTTACTTGACCGCTAGACAGGTCTGAACAATTTTGAGATACCGATTAATGATATTTTTAAGGGCAAACAACTGTGGCTGTATGTCTCTCAACCATCCGAGGGTCGCGATGCAATTTGTGATGATCGGTTTAACAGAGTCTACGGGTTTGACAAGGATGATTTCTATTTGGTGGCGTTTGAGAAAGTATCGATCAGAGGATGAAGCCGGCCATTGTCAAGGCAACACATTCTCCTCATTGGGAGACCATCATAAAGCTTTCCACAAAATTTTTAAAAAGATTAAACTCCGAAAAAACCAATACGTCCATTATGGTGTGCAGAATCTCAAGGTTAGTTTTGGTATCGTTTTCCGTTTCCGTTAGCCTCGGAAGTAGCCCAATTCTAGGTGAAATTGCGAGCGCTGGCTCAGATCCTGCGCCCGATGGCTGAACGTCTTCGATTCCTCGTTAAAGGGGGCACGGTAATTGGAGAATACCTTTTAGATCCTATCCTATAAGCGAGAAAAGTATGTGTGTTTTCTGTACAGCCGATTTCTCGGCTGTCAGGCCGAATTTCGCGCTGATTTTTGGCATGGAGGTGGAGAAACACATTTGTCAGTGATGCATTTTTTTGTTTTATGAAATTCCTTCATTTAACAATTTTATAAGCAAAAAAGTGAAAAATCCTTAACAAAATCGGTTTTTGCCGCGTTGTCCGGAAGTTTTCTCAGCGCCTAGAGGGAATTGAGGCCTCATTTGTGGAAGGTAGATGGGAAAAGTAATTCCCCAGATATATTTTTTTGGATTTCGCAAAAAATTTTAAAATAAAGTTTTTATAAGGATTTTTCTGGAAGGTCCTTAATAAATTGTGTCACGGGCGATGGTGTTCAGGCCATATCTCAATACACATGGTGATTTTCGACCTGTATTTTGGACTACTCATGCATTCAATGGCGAGGATCACGCGCATCTTATCATTTTCACAAAATTCGCCCAGCTTCCACCTCAAAAGTTGAATTTTGTAAAGTGGCCTGAAGGCCGGCCTGTCGGAGGTGCTGGGGCCCATTCCTTTTAGCACAACTCTGTCCCGTCCCCAGGATATGAAGAGGCCTTTACCGCTGCCCGTTCCAACCTCCCCTGTGGTGTAGTGGATCAAGGCCGGGGCTACGGCGTTGAGGGTCGCCGGTTCCGATCCGCGAGAAATTTATCTTTGCTTTTTGGTCGTTCAGCAACAAAACATATTTCTAGGCTTTCCGTGTGCGCGATTTAGGACTGGCCTTCGCTCTAGCGCCGCAGACCCGAGAAAAGGTTTTTGGCCCAGGATCTCGCGCCGCAGTAGGATGGGTCCTTTACCCTGGCTCTAGCGCCGCAGGCCAAAGAAAGGTCCTTGAAACACGCCTCGCGCCGCAGGCTAAATCCGGGAGAAAAAGCAGTAGCTAGCGCCGCAGGCTCAAGGATGCCAGCGCAACACTGGCTCTAGCGCCGCAGGCCAAGGAATGGTCTGACTCAGGTTCTTGCGCCGCAGGCAAAAAAAAGCTATTCAAATTCATGGTTCTGGAGGCCCAGTGGAAAAGCCTGCGGCTTTTTCCACTGGTTTTTCAATATGCTTAAATTAAGTTAATTTCTTAGTTATGATTTTGCAAACCATAAGAACCCAATTTTCTGTTTTTTTCCGGTAATTTTGTCATTTTTTTGGTCAAATCGATAAAATCCATTTACTATTAGGTTGGACCGAAAGTCCTTATAATCGAACTGTGATCGAATCGAAAATTCCTCTCTAAAGGTTTTGTGCACCGCGAAGGTTGTTTCTTTTTCAATATATTTGTTGACTTCAATAGTATCTTGGATAAAAATTACAAGCTTTTAGCCCCCGAGATTTTTATTATTTTGGTGTTTTTGTCTGAGGAGTCTCAAATTTTAGACCCTGACCTCTTTCCGAAGAGCCATAAAGTTACCATAGGAATGGGATACTATCATGATAATACGTTTTCGCAACTAATTTGATGCCGAAAGAGGCAAAGAAGTAAATCGGAACGTGTTGGAGAACGGTGGAACGAGGCGATGTTCCAGTTTATTGTAAATCAAACTGAAAAAAGTCTAAAGGGGGCATTTGATAGTGCATGCGTCTATCGCAAAAACATTTTATTTTGACGTTTTCTGAAAAAATAGAAAGAGTCAAAAATATTACAAGAACTTTCGGTCCAACCCAATATTTCCCGGCCGCGACCTTTCTTTAAAAATCTCGGTATTTCCAGAACGCAGGGACCGCTACAACAAGTTCGTGCTCTGGCAGAAGAGGAGGACAATCGTTTTTGAGCGCATTATTTAAATTGGCATAAATCAATCATTTAAATGCGTACGAAACATTACTCAAATAATTTGCATAAAAATTGTCGATGGATCCATAAATTAACCAAATTTGAATTTCCGGTTGCCGCTAGGTTTGAAAAAGTATGAAAAATTTATCATTTGACTCTACGCGTCATGGCCGACCAGTTGCAGGTAATTTGATGGGTTTTGGGATTTTGTAGGATTGGATATGCAAATTGCCAATGGAAACTGGTTATGTCAAAAAATATGCAAATTCCAGCTGAAAATTTTTTTTAGGAATCCGACGGCCTTCGCGAGCGCCAGAAGACGGTCCGTTTCGAGCCCGACGAGAAGCTTCCACGGCGCAACAAGGCGATGAAGTCGAGTGAGAGCGAGAAGCTTGTCCAGCCCACCACCATTCACGCGTGGCGCGAACAAATCGAGAGGGCATCGGGTATGGTAGTTTACTCCTGCTCTCTCTCTCTCTCTCTCGCTCTCTGTCACTCTCTCTTGCTGTCTCTTTCACTAGCTCACTCTCTCCCACTCTCTCGCTCTCTCTGTCTCTTTCTAACCCTCTTTTTTCCAGATGACACTACCCCGCCGATTCCGAAGGAGCTGGAGAGCGCGTGGCAGGACTTCATCTCGCACTACTTCCCCATGTCGTTTCTGCTCACCATCGGTACAGTAATTGGCGGGGGGTTACGGTAGGAACAGGCTTAGGCTTGGTAACGTTTCCCCCCCCAGCCCTAACTTTTTCAGCCATACGTCCTATTAATGCGCCGACTATCTCAAATGTTCGCCGTGGTCGAATTACTATAGCCTTGTTGTTTCCTTACATCAAAAATTGTTAGAAAAATTTTTATAACAATTATAAGTCTGGGTTTGCTGGTCCAAAGTGAGTTTTCGTATCTCGGCTATCTTTTGACGTACAGAGCTGTCAATGGTACCAAAATGTAGCTCTTGCTCTGGAAAATCAGCCTACAGTGCATTTCAGTCGAAAAATATAGCGGAAAATAAAAATATTTGAGTTTTAGGCTCCTGATACATCGAAGAATGACGGCTTAATCTTTTCAACTTTCAAAATCTTGTAAAAATTTTTCTAACAATTTTTGCTGTAAGAAAACAACTTGACTATAGTAATTCGACCACCGCGAACATTTTGAGATACTCGGCGCATTAATAGTACGCATGGTTGAAAAGTTAGGGCTGGGGGGGGGGGTAAACTAGACTTTAGCCTCAGGCTTACTTAGGTTTAGACTTAAGCTTACTTAGGCTTAAGCTCCAGGCTCTAGGCTCTTACCCTATTTCCCGACAACTTATCCAAATTTTTCGATTTTAGTCCTGCTGGGCGGCAACCTGGGCGCGTACATCTTCGCCGAGTACATCGAAAAGGACTGCTGGGTGCCGTTCTTCCTCCAGCTGACCGCCTGGTTCTTCCTCCAGGCCCAGGTCATCGGCAACGCGCTCGCCGTCCAATTGCAACTACAGTACGCTACACACCTCTTTACGCTGATTTTGTCGCTTTTTCAGCAAGAGCTGCCCGATGTACCAGATGAATCGGCTCGGGCTGAATGGTAGAAATTTTTGTTACTTTTTCTGTTTCTGATCTCTCTCTCTCTCTCTCTCTCTCTCTATCTCTCTCTCTCTCTTGTTTAGGAAAACACAATACTTTTGTAGCGAAAAAGCTGGCCCTCAGCTCGGACCGGAAGGCGACCATCGGCACCAAGGTGTACAAGGCATGGCGATATTGTAAGACATGCGAAAGGTATAGCTTTAGTTCTCTCTCTCACTCTCTCCCTTCAGGGTGATGCCGGCCCGTTCTGTCCACTGCTACCTATGCGAAAAGTGTACCCTCCGCAGCGACATGGTCGGCTACTGTGTGGCTGTGCAGACGCAGGTACCGTATCCTGTCCTGCTCGAAAAGGTTGTTCCCTTGCAGCGCTACTTCCTGACGATGTGCATCTACATCACGGTGATGGGGCTGTGGGGCCGATCGTGTCGTTCAGCTACCACTGGGACGAGATTGTCTACATGACGCCGTGGGTTTGAGGGCGTGAGCCCCTCAAACTAAATACTAGAGCTTTCTGTATAGACTACGTGATGATACTTTGGCGACAGTAGCGTGCCCTTCAACGGTGAATAAACCCCGTCTTAGTCTAGCTACAGTACGATGAAGCTTACTAAATACATTACGTAGCAATACTTTAGCCACATAGCGCTACAATATTCTAGCTACCGTACGCTACAACTGACGCCAATCTCCCCTTTTCCAGGACCTGCTGGGACGACATTGTGTACACGTGGGGTGTGCTGTGCGGCGTTCCCGGGCAGTTATGGCAAGATCCGGGGGGCTCGATCACACGCGCCTTCTGGGCAACTCTCTTCTATGAAAAGCCGCTCATCATCACCCTCCTCGTCACCCAGGTTGCCCTCCTCGCCGTCGTCGGCGGGATCACCTTCTTCTCAGAGGGGGTGCGTTTTATCGCATAAAAAATAGAAGCGTCGAATTTTCTCAAAAAATTCCTCTGCTGGTTTTCCCCTATTTACTTTCTTTTTGCGCGTAATAATCAGAATTTGAAGACACCAGTTAATCTCCTGAAAAACTCGTGCTAGTTTGCCCTTCTGCTTTTCGTCTAAAAGCACCGTTGAATTTCCTCAAAAATCCTTGCTAGTTTGCCCCTACTTGTTAAGCTTTTGCCACTCAAAATGCAATTAATTTCCCCAAAAATCTCTGCTAGTTTTCTTAAGTGTCGGATTTTTAGATCTCGAACTTGTGCATCGGGCTGGCCCAAAAGGATCGCTATCACCCATCCCCCGGCGAGCAGTACCACTCGACTTTTGGTAGCTTGGCGTACCGCTTCAACTTACAATTTTTTTCCAGTCGAACGCTACCTGTTCATGTTCGGCTCGAACTTCCCGCTCGGGCTGCTCTGGCCGATTAAGCGGAAGTGGACTGGAAACTCTGCTGTACGTTGTTTTCGGTGTTCTCGTACTCGACTGTTTGTCATTTTTTGGAATTTTTTGCTTTATTCATATTCTGGACGTTTCTATGCAAGAAACTTGCGAAGCCGCAATAAAAAAATTTCCAGTTTAAAAATTGCTTTTGTATAGAAAAATCTGATACAAAAACGGAAACCGGATTCTGAATAAGTGAAAAGCCCTTCGCAAGATCGACATGCTTCCTTTTAGCATGCTCGGCCCGCCCGCTATCCGATGTCCTTCTGCACATTGTTTTTCGTGGTCTTAACCCTCCCCGTGACGGACGCGGCGGATATGCTTCAATTTCGTACTGAAGTTTGCCAGGTAAATCCATATCTCTCTCTCTGTCCCTGTCTCCCTCTCTCTCTTTCTCTCTCTATCTCTCGCTCTCTCGCTCTCTCTCTCTCTCTCTCTCTTCTCATACTCTCGCCCTCTCTCTAATCCGGTGTTTAAGTTGGGCCCGCTCTCGCTCGTGCTGCTGTCCATCCTTGTCGCTCATCTCTTCATTGGCTGTAGCAGCCGTCGAGCTGCTCGGATGGCGCACAAGCCAAGAAAGCCTGCGGGCAATACTCCGACCAAGGAAAATCCGGTAAATTCTCCAACTCCAATAGCACGATCTTCCGAAATGTTGAAATTTTCGTCTTTTCTGGCATGGGGCCGTGACGTATAATTGTTTTGAGGCACGATCACCAGCTACACCTTCACTCTGCTGCTCCACGGCCCCGACCAATTGGCAGCCACCGGCCGATGTCAATATTCCTGCCACCCGGGCCGACTCCGTCTACCTGATCCCGGTGAGTTTACTACCAGTGGTACTGTTCAAATGGGCGGGTTGATTTACGCGGGGTGGTGAGATTTTCTGGACGGTTAGCGGGGCGGGGCGGGGGAACCCGCCTTTTCCCTGTGATTCTCAACCGCGCTATAACAAAATATAAACAATTCATATAGCATTTACATAGTTTTTAGATCTACAACAAAATATTGCAAATAATAAAATTATTCGCAGATTTATGACTATGAATAATATATAAAATATAATTTATGAAATGTATTATGAAAACTTACCAAAAAAAAAAGTCAAAATTTCGAATTTTCAAAATTGAAAAAATATTTTTAATAACTTGCTAGCAATCAAAAGCTGCTAATAACATTACAAAAACATTATATATCATCAACAGGTATAGGTGGACAACAAGAAGTGGTTTCCCTACTGCAAAGCATTCCACCCTCCCCCCTCCCCCTGCTAACAGTCCACAAACGGGGGAAAAGCCCATTGATCTTTTCTTCTTTCAAGATCTTTTTTAAATTTTAGAATTTACGAACGAGAGCGCGACCTATAATTTTTTTCAGAACGCCGAGCCAATCACTCCAAGACTTCCCGAGAAGGAAGCGGATGTTGCCATCCCGGTCAAAGGGCCTGCCAAGGCATCGAAGAAGAAAAAGAAGACGGAGCGTGACTACTTCGCAAAGGCAGGTTTTGCTCGCCTGCTTTTCCCCGGGTGGTTCCTTAGCGGCCGGGCACTAACCCGATCCTCTTTACAAGGAGTCGTTTTTAGGTGATATCGGCGCTTTTGGGGGCACCTAGCTAGTTCAATAGAGCAAAATCCTGCGAAAGAGTCCCCCAAATCTGCCAACCGTGCACGGTATTCGATCAAAATTAGTTTTTAGCTCTTTCGTATCGGGTACCAACTTTTTTCCGACAACTAATTTTTCAAATCATCTTCTATATTTTACACTAATTATTATTTATTTTCTATACTTTACACGATTCCGTACTAATTATTCTTGCTATTCAAATAGAGTTTCGAAATGGTTCTTAAACTTTTTTCCTTTTTTTCAAAATTTATCCTGCTGGAAATTAAATTAAATTTTTAAATTAAGCCAATTCCTAAACGTGCAAATTTACAAATTTTTATGAAAAAATATTAAAAATATCGATTTTTCCACCGAAAATCGCCGATTTTTGACCAAGTTTCGACTTTTAAAATGTTCTACAAAGTTTTTCTGTTATATATTAGCGCTGAACCCCCACATAGTTTTGCAAAAGTTTTATGGGCGCCTGACTGGCCGCTAGGCCACCATCCCCCGGCTGGCGCTGGATCACGCTGTGGGCTGTGTCAACCTAGCAGTTAGTGCTTTTTGTCTGGGGTGCTTTTTGGCAATGACTTCAATATATGAACTTTGACCAAATCAGAAGATGAACATCATCTTCGAGCAGTTCGCACCAGTCGACTCCAAACCGCTCGCAACTCATTTGGGGGTCGTTTGGTAGCATTTTTTTGAGGTTGTTCAAGGCGGCGGACGACTTCGAGACGTTTTTTTCTAACCGCCCTAGCCGGCTGAGCTAAGCTGCTCAAAAGCTGAAACTCGTTACATGGATAGAACTTTTCGCGCTCTTCCGAATGATGTACTTGGCACCCCAAAATACTTAATTTCAAGCGAGATATGATGGTTTTACTGCTGCGACAACTTCGGCAAGTACGCCTTTCAGCACTAAAACGCTCCCCTCTCTGTCCCCAGACGGTTTCTTGTAACGTTAAGTATACCGTTGGAAAGAGCGTGAAAATGCCTTAATTTAGACACCTTGACACAAATCTAGTGTTGTGTCCAGGGCTGCTAGGGCGGTTAGAAGAAGACGTCTCGAAATTGTCCGCCGCCTTGAACAACCTCGAAGAAATGCTACCAAACGACCCCCAAATGAGTTGCGAGCGGTTTGGCGTCGACTGGTGCGAACTGCTCGAAGATGATGTTCATCTTCTGATTCGGTCTAAAAAAGCTTAATTCATTTATTGAAGTCATTGCCAAAAAGCACCCTAGACAGCACCCCGAAAAACACCCCATTGGGGGGCAGGGTGTTTCCAAAGCACCCGGGGTGCTTTTCAGGGCACCTAGGGGTGTTTATCAGAGCACCCCGGGGTGCTCTTTTTGGGGTGCTGTCCAACACTACTGTACACGCTTAACAGATTTGAAAAACCACACCTTAATTAAAAATTTTTCGATATTGAACTCGCTTCAAGGGGCTCCGAAATCTGGTCCACGGCCCCCTGTGTTGATTCCTAGCAAATAGCCAGATGCGGCCGCAACGCGACCACGCCGTATGATCTTTTGCCCCTGTTTGAACGTATAGACGCTTGAATTTAAAAATTCTGCCGTTATTTCTGGAATCCTCATCGATTTTTGAGCGTACTAGACTTTTTAATTATGAAAATTGATCGGAGAATCACCGAGATCAAGAGATTGGGTTCCTTGCAAGGCATTACGACGTAATCGCCGCGCACCCAAAAAGTCGTTTTCGCCCCGAAAACGTTTCGGTTATTCTCGAATATTTCGCGTTTTTTCGCAACGAAGTCGATTTTCTGGTACTTTTCTGTGGCAATTCTTTCCTTTTTTGACCAGTAGGTTCAACCCTGCACGCGCGATTTTTGACTTCCCTTTAAAAACTCCAATATCGCCGGAAAACGACACCTTGCTAGCGGTTTTCCAACCCCGATATGCATAATGTTCTCGCAACGAGACACTATAAAAATGCATTACGTAGAACTGGACGATTGTGCAAAGGAAGAACAATAATTGGCTCTCCCCGTCCATCAAGCATCTCACTCATGTCATTTTTAGTGTCGATTCTGCTCGCAAGGCAAGCGCGAAACGGTCGGACAATTGGAACTCTGCGCAATTTGTACCACACGAACGTTGTGGGCGTGTCTTTCCTTATTTTATGGTCCGTGTCTAGGGGCTGGTACCGTAATCCGAACGGGAAATGTGTGATGAGCAACTGCTGCGAGCTGTACTCGCTAGTCAAGGGAGACGAGTAAGCGTTGCATTCGTCACTTATGGGATGGCCTGTCTAAATTTTCATGAGCAGCTCAGTATATTCTGAATTCAGGTACCTCTGCGATTCGCCACAATTTCGTCCCCTCATGATATGTCTCGGTAATGTCGTCTTTCTGCTTTGATGATCGATTCGAATTTCTAGTGTCGAGGTGCCCGAGCTGCTGGTTTGACGCGCTCCTTTACGTCCACGTACAACTGCTCCAGCAGTACAGGATTCAGCGGGATTCGGAGGCCAAGAAAAAAGCCGAATCAGATTAATACTTGTCTTTGACTCCTCGCATGTGATTTGTGGCCCCTTGGAGTTTTGGAGCAATTTTTGCCGTCGGCAAAGTGATCCCACGAAAAATTGTCTTTGACTCCTCGCTGTGATTTGTCCCCTTGGTTTTGCATCTTGCCGTCGGCAATGATCCCACGAATAAATCCTCTCTCTTTCTTTTTCTGTCAGAATTCCGAAAAAAACAAGCGTTTCGAACTCCCAAGAGCTAGGCGGTCGCGCGCAGCGCGGTCGCGTTGCGTTGGCCTTGAGCCAGGCATCAACTAACAAAGAAGCGGACTGAGCCAAGGCAATTTTGGGACGCCTTTCTGGTGATTTCTCTCTGTAGTTTCGAGTCTTGGTAACATCATTTATTGAGAACCGCTTGGAGGACACGTCGGCGCTCAGAAGCCAATATTCGCGCGGCCGAATCGCGTCTGTAGGGGTCGGCCGTAGTTGTACGACCTCGTGTTGTCGTTCACCTGGTCGAAGCCGGCCAGGTCCATGCTGGAAACGCCTGAAAAAAAATCGGTAGCTAGGAAATGATAGTTCTACGCATTTAAAGCGGCTTTCAGGGACACTTTTAAAGGAGCTGTTAATACATGGCGATGGATTTTATAAAGGTACGGAAACCTTCTGGAACACTCGCTCAGTGGTTGTAATGCATTACGCAATGTAAAGGCGCTTGGACGAATTGCGTGTCGCGGCGCCTTTTTAATAAAAACTCGATATCCAGAATCCATAGAATATACAGGGTGTCCCTAAGCCCCCCCCCCCGTCTAGCCGGTCGCAGACGTTTCCGATTTCTACGATTTAGATATCTATTGAAAGAATTGGAAATGCGATTCCAGTACGTTACTCTGATTTTTCACATTTCGGAATCTTTTGCCCGGTTTCGGGCAAATTTCATACGAAAAGGGCACGCTTTCGGCAAAACTTGAATTTAACCGGTTTAAGCGCTACGGCAACGGTGTTTTCGTAAAATACATTCAAGTAGCTGTCGTTAGGAAAGCTACCAGCTTTTAGCTTCTCAGTTCCCTGCCTGGAAAGACCCAAAAATTCTGAAATTGCAATTGTTGTAAAAACCCTTGTTCAGAAAAACATCGGAAAACCGACCGTTTCGCAAAAATATTACTAAATCTTGAAAAAATATTGCAAAAATTTGGGGATCGGGGAGATGTGCTGGACTCGCCTTTCCGAGAGCTCTCGCTAGATACGCAAATCGTAAGAATCGGACACGACTGCGGCCCGCTGGAGGGGGTGAGGCGGTGATTTTTTGGGGAAACCCTGTAAGTCATGCCTTATCCACTCCCATTAAAGACAATCGAAGCGTGAAAAGCCAAGTAGCAAGCAAGAGCGCCAGAATGGCTCAAAAATCTATAGGCTTACATGCGCCAATTTTGCACTATTATTACCTGGTACCGGCTCAAAAAGTTGCCTGGGTAGATCTGGAAATCGTGTTTTTCAAGGGTATTTTTAAGGGTTTTAAAGGTTTAAAGATTTAAATTACGTTAAAACCGCAATTTTTGGTTCTGGTTTTTTTAGCGGCGGGGGGGGGGTTGGTTTTCTGGGACGTTCACACCCCTTTCGCGCTATGCCAAGACAGATTTTCCCGGGCAAACCCCTCCTCCCCCCGCTAACAAACCAGGGCCTCCTTTTCAACTTACTAAACAGTGGCCTGCCATTGCCGCCACGAAAAGCGACGACGGAGCCGAGGAGCAGGAAGAGCATCAACAGAATCGCCTTCAGCATTTTGGCCTACCTAAAGGGACAGTGAAATCAGGATTCGCACATCGGGGATCGAAAATATTGCTCAAAACAACTGAAACTATTCCCCGAAAAGCACCAGCAAATAACAAATAGTTTTACTAAAAACAACGCGGTTTTAGAAACAAATTGGCAACTATGAAAGTTTGGTCACTGGGTCCTCTAAGGAAACCAATGAATTCCAGGTTTTCAAAGACGAGACCACTCCCAAAGGAGCGACTCTGAACGGAACGGCTACTTGTCGAAAATGGAATATCATGGAGAAATTAGGACCTAAAAGACACGCGGTTTGCTCCCAGCTGATCGGACTGCTCCGCAATTTACGGGCAACGATTCTAGTTGTAACCAGATGCCCACCGGAACCGACCGGATCCCAGGGAACCCCGGAAATCTTGGCTTTCGCCGAAGCAGTGCAACGCAACACGAACATAAACGTCCGTAGTCTTTCTTCTATGATATTTTTTTCGTGTGAAAACGAACTTTGTAAACCCTGCGTCGATTCTTGAAACCCAGAAAGAACGCCAAAAAGAGATTTCTTGCTATTTGCGAGCGTGAAATTACTGCCGCAACGCGAAAAAATTCTGAGTTCCATCTAGAAAAGAGATTGGACGTGAAACGAGCCTTTGATGTTGCGCAGTGATTTGTAACCTAAAAGATTCTTAGTATTTACGCGCGCAAATCACGTCAGCACTGTCTGGGTCAAAACACCTTTTTAACGCCGCGCAGGTTCTTTGAGAACGAAGAAAAAGACTTTCAGCAAAATGGCTGAAAAGTTGTTTTTCTGTAAGCGATTTTTCCTCAAAAGGTTTGAAAAGAGCTAAAGAGGTTTTGATTAGTTGCGAGTGCGAAACCGCGGCCGCAACACGAAAAAGGCCTTGATCCTTCTAAAAAGAGTTTTCGGTGAGAAAATACCTCTTTAAAGGTTGAGTAGCTTCTTAGATACCTAAAATAAACGGCAAAATAAGATTTATCTATTTATTTGCGCGAGCACGAAACCAGGAACCAAAAGATGCCTCCTTGCTTTCCAGCCGCCCATCCGGAATAACTAATGATGATCTCTACTGCTATAAATAGATCTTTTAACGTTAGTGACAGAAAAATAGGGCCCAGTAACTTCCTAGGGCGATAAAAATGATCCCGGAATTCCGGCGCAGCTTTTACCAGGCCCCGATGCTTCGAAAAAGCCCTGCCGCCACCGCTTCATAATCTAAAATTCGTTCCTTGTCATTTCCGGCGACGAGGCGTCTCACCGCTCCTTGCCGTGCTGCTGCTAATTCTCCAAAGTGCAACATTCGCACATTGGTTTACCACTACGAGCACCGCCGGCTGAACTCGAGGGCACGGCTCAAGATTTCCCCAAAAAACCTCTGTGTTTGCGGGGTATTTTGGGGAAAACCACGGCGCATTTCGTGGAAAACTTCATGCTTCACGCCCACGCTTCAATCGCAGAACCTAAAAGCTTCTTTCCGGTCGGGAACAAGCTTTTCGCGCGGAACTTTGTGCTGGTTCCGAATATTTTTACCAAAGTTATGGACGACCCACGACAGGGAAAGTCCAAAATGCGCCGCTTTCAACGGTTTCCCCCGATTTAAATACTTCATAACTTTCGGCAAGTCGCGATCCTGCAAGTGTTGTAAACAGCTTCGCAATCAGCGGAAAATTCTGCACAAGATAAGCTGGGCCTGGCCCCAGTTGAAACCTGAAAAATGTCTGTTAGTCCGAATTTGCCACTGTTAGGGCGCAGAATTCAACTTCAGGCTAAAAACTACGAGCTACGAGAAGTCAAAGCCAGCAAACCCCACGAAAAACATCTTTCGGGGGTCGTTTTCACGCTGACACCGAATCTAACAAAGTTGCCATTCCACCGTTTTCGCGGTTGGCGACGAATGTGAACCGTATTTGGGTTCGACGTGAAAAACGCCCCGCGGCGCGTTTCGCGGGATTTGGTGAGGTTGGACTTCTTTTAGTTTAAAGCCTAAAGTTAAATTTTCGCTTCAAAAGCCCCCAAATTCCAAGTCGGCACTGAAAACCACCAAATTCTGGTGCAACCAAAATGCCAAAAATAAATAATATGTATTCTAGCAAAGCACAGCGCGAGGAGGGGGTAGGCGATAGTCACAGGGTTGGGGTCAAGGAGGAGCACCGTTGGAACGTCTAGAAAATGAGCGCAATTTACAACGCAAACCTTAAAAAAGTTAGAGTTTTAAAAGGTTTAAACCGAAAAAGTCCAAAATTGAAAAATTCGCATAGTTGAGCCGGGGGAAAATCAGCGCAGGCGGCAGTGTAGAAAGCACACAAAAAACTACGGCGCTGGAATCACATATCGGAAAAGGAGATCCAAAAAGTCACAAGCTTCAGGGTGAAATGGCGGGCGTACCGAGCACGGGGGAAATGTATAAAAGACGTAAGCAATAAACTTTCAGCCCAATTGGACGGCGGCGACGCCGTTGGCCAGATGAGCTTCTCGGGTCAGCTCGACGAGCTGCCTGGAAAAAATATACAGAATCTACCCAAAAAAAATCCCCCTCTAGCGGTCGCCAATCAGGTCCGATTTTTACGATTTAGGTTGTTCTCTACAGTAGTTCTCGGCGGCTAAGGCGATATGTTCTCTTCCGATTTTCGAAATTCCCCGAATTTTTAGCCCGATTTTCCTCGTTTTGTGTGCAAAAATTACAGATTTTTCTCCAAAAACCTCGATTTAAATCGGTTTCAGCCCGATTCAAGTTGTGTTTTCTCAAATGGTTTTCAAGAAGCTGCTCGGGGCCGCAAGGAAAAGCTTAAAAATTTGAAATGAATGAGGTTTTTGTTAAAAACCCTTTCCTTGGGGACAGCCTCTACATAAAAATGTACAACTTTGCAAAAAACACCTATCCGAGCCGCGCTCTATCTTTCGATAGGAAGGCCGGATCGGGCTCGGAGCTATATAATGGAAAGCCCAGAAAATGGCGGGCTTGCATTAGTCATGATAATTCTGATTTTTCTTTACCGCGACATGTTATAACCTATTTAAAAACGTTAAGAAAAGCTTTCTATATAGGCAATTTAAGGCCCAGCCCCTATGCAACTTCAAGAAAAAACGTCACAAAAGTTCAAGCTAATCTGCATGAAGGGTGCAAACCCACGATTTCCTGAGCTTTCTCACGAAGTAACTACCATTCTGAGCTCGCGACAGATGTAATATTTACAAAATTGAAGGTATCAAAATCACCTTCGTAATGACAGTGCCTTGCTCTCCAGCTGGCGCTCCTTCAGGCGCCATTGGGCCGCAGCCTCGCGAATTGCGTTGACCTCGCTCCAGTCGCGTTGCCAGCGTAGGAAGAGGCGCTCCCAGATTTGCTAAACCAACGAATTATGCCAATAAGCCATTTTTTTTTAATTATTGAAAATCCCAAGGGTCAGTTTCGGTCGATTTTTGGTCTAGAAAACGCTATTTCGCAAGACAATCAGATACAGAAAAACGTAGCGTAACGTCTTTCTAGCGTGTTTCTCATCAGGTCAAAACCGCAAAAACAATTTTAGAAACCCGATTTGGCTAGCTTTGGCCAATTTTTTTGGGGGTTGGGAGGTATTAGGGAAATGATCCGGGTTCCAAATTAGGTATTGTCCAAAACCTCGCTCAGATGGCGTAAACTGGGTCAAAAAAAAACTGTGCAAACGCCTCGGGCTTCTTCGGTTCTGCACTGTCAGCGGGGTTAGCAGGGAACAATTTTCTGTTTTTCCACCAGTTGATGATACGTAATGCATTCAGTTTTTGAGTTCTAGAACGTTACAAAAAAAAAGTTTTTAAAAATTCTGAAAATTCAAAAGTTTTTATTATTTTTATAATGTTTTTCTATCCAAGAACTATGGCAAATGCTAAAGAAAATGGTTTATATTTTGTTATAAAACAGTAGAGGATCATAAGGAGAAATTTGCCTTCTGCCTCCCCCCGCTAACAGACCAGAACCGCTTCTTCAAGTCTTCGCGGTCTCCTAAACTCACAATGCTCTGCGGCGACACGCTGGGCCACAGCACCGACTCGTTCGGCTCGTACAGTGTGTTCACGTAGCCCTTCAGAATTTCGGGGTTGTTGACGTAGGACCAGAGGGAGACGGTGTGCTTCTTCACGTTGTGCTTGAACTTCTCCTAAACGGACAGGATGAAAAATTATGGAAATCGCCAACCATCTCGTTGTTCCCCAGAAACGAGCCAAACTCTGAGGCGTACGAGTGCTCGAAGAGGTCGAGCAGGAAATTCTCGGTGAACTCGAACGAGTGCGGGAACTGGGCGCACATCTGAAATGAGAAAAGTGGGGGTTCTTTGGCGTTATCGGGGGAATCAACTTTTTCCTGGGATCCAATTTTTGAAAGAACAAGAGCGAAGGTGTTTCTAAACTGTTTTATACTATTCTAAAACGTAAAAATTTTACAAACTGTTGTAAACAATACCAAAAATATACTTTTTCAACCAAAATGGTCGATTTTAGGGCCAAAAATTTCGAAGAATTTATGAGAATGATTTTTAGTTTAGAAAAGAATTAACTTTTGGCCTTTTTGAAAGGTTTTAGAGTTTGTAGCTTATTAAAAACGCTCATAAAAATGTCAAATTCTGTAAGATCAATTTTTACCTGCCACACACAATCCAGGAAGGCCAGGAAGACGGGCGATTCGTACGGGCCTGTGATGGCACCCTCTGCGAACGCCGAGTGAGCATTCCGCAACCCAAACGGATGTCCTCCAGAGATCCACTCGCGCTCGATCACCGACTCGAACCTAGAATTGGCAATAAAACGAGTCGAAATCGCATAAAGTACCCTCTAATCGTTCTCGCGTCCGGATCGAGCAGAATCTGTGCCAATGCCGTGACGAAAAGCGTCGAATCGACGCCCTCGCCGCCGTGGACCACCACCGGGACTTCTAAAAAATAAAGCTCAAAACTAAAAGGGCAAACGAAAATGGCCACTAGGACTAGAACTAAAAACTAATCAGCCAAATTCAATCGCAGCCAAATTCCAAGGCCGAAAAAGGAAGCAACAACATTGCGATTTGGCTTTTCCAAGCGCGCTTCTTTCCCATTATCGGGGATCAACTTTTTTCTAAGGATCCATTCTTAGTATAAATCAACTCAACTCTCTAAACTTTTTACTGTACTTGAATGGTCTAGAAAATTTTATCAATATATTAATACAAAAAAAAATGGCTCTGTACCGATATAAGGGATTTCTGCCGATAAAGGGCCCCGGGGGGCCGGCGATATAAGGGATCACTGCCGAAAAAAGGGATCACCGCCGATATAAGGGATCACCGCCGCTATAAGGGATCGGAAAACCCGAAAATGGCGGGTACCGATATAAGGGATCACGAAACCGGATTTCGGCAAAAATGTCGATATAAGGGATCAGAAGAAGGATTTTGCGCGGTATATTATTACATTGATGTAAAGAGCTATTTATTTAGGTCGATTTCGAAAGAAATTACAGAGAAGTTGATAAAAACTAATGTTTTACGGAAGTATTGTTTAATCCGATGCCTTTGCCAGTTTGTGATCGTGGTGCCTCCGCCTTTCCTTTTCCCTCATCCACCTTATTTAGTTTTCTGCAACTCCCGCGTTAACCTCTACCAGGACTTATTGGACTGGTATTTAAACCAATGGACTAACTCGGTTATGCAGCTATTTCGATCCCATACTTCTATCTGCTTTAGTACGACCTCTGCCATCAATTCTCCGGCGTTCCAATCAGCTTCCTTCCGGCCCCCACCAGTCTACCGAAATCGAATAATACTCCGTAAAACCTAGGTTTTATCAACTTCTCTGTAATTTCTTTCGAAATCGACCTAAATAAATAGCTCTTTACATCAATGGAATAATATATCGCGCAAAATCTTTCTTCTGATGCCTTATATCGACATTTTGGCCGAAATCCCGTTTCGCGATCCCTTATATCGACATTTTGGCCAAAACCCGGTTTCGTGATCCCTTATCGGTACCCGGGTTTTTTTCCCGATCCCTTATATCGGCGGTGATCCCTTATATCGGCAGTGATCCCTTATATCGGCAGCGATCCCTTATATCGGCGGTGATCCCTTATATCGGCAGAAATCCCTTATATCGGTACAGAGCCAAAAAAATATAGTTTCTGGCCAAAACTGGACGATTTTCACCCAAAATTCCAAACAAAAATTTATTTCGTAGTTTACTATATAGGAAAAAACTGACCCCCGATAATGCGCAAGAACCCGGAGCACGCAGCGTGCCCTTGCAAATGATAAAAGCAGTCAACCACCAGGTGTCTGTCACTACGCACCTGAACTACCTTCGCAGGCCACGCATTGCGCCACGTTCGCCGCCGCGTTCAGGTAGTCGGCCACCGAGGATAGCCAGCCGGCCGACCCGATCTTCGACATCCAGCGGTCCGACGAGACCGACCGGTCCAGGCATACTGGAAAATAGTGCTTTGGTCATTTTTCATACACTCTTAGCCAAGAATTAACATTTCTCGAAAATTTCTCTAAGTTTTAATGAGCTTTTCATATCTAAAAACTGCGCAAAATTCCGTGAAAATCGTTAAGAATTTGTCATGGGGCCGTGCTAATTCTCCGGTACCAAATATCTTGTAGCAACAAAACAAAAACACTGACCCGATATTTCGTTATGCGAAAACTTGAATATGCGGAAATCCAAAGACGGGTAGTTTTGTAGATCGACAGATTTGGTCGGTTCTTTCCTATTTTTCTGGCAACAGAATTGGGTTTTTCTCTGTCAGAATCAGCCAGTCACACCTTTTTCGCTAGCGGTTCGGGTCAGCATAGCAATCGGATGGAAAGTGTTTTTAAGTTTTTAGTGCCAAGTAGTTCCATGCTCGAAATAGAAAAAAATTACAAAAAAGGTTCGAACAACCATGAAAACCACGAAATTTTCGTCATTTTGCGCCCAAAAAATCCGTAAACAACCTAAACATTGATTTTTTTTACTTTGCCGTTTTTATGCTCAGTAATGGCTAAGAATACACTTACAACGGCAGGCCCTATTTATCTAACAAAACTAGGGTTTCGGCGAAAAAGGTTGGGTCCCGACAGCTAAATAACCGGAAATGCCTCCGTAATGATTTTCGACGTAATGAAATTTCTGCGTAATGAACGAAGTATAACGTTGATAGGTTCTAAAGAAGTATCTCGGCTCACGTACCATCAACCATTTTTGCCAGCGAATCGTGTAAATCCTTGATCCTGGGCGTGGCACAGTTGAAATAACGCCATTGGGAGTAGAATTGTTGACTCTCAGCGCCGCCACCTAAAAATAACAGCTCATCCTCAATTTAAAGAGAAAAAAATCGCAACATGCAGTTTTTCAAGTCCGCAAAATAAATACCGAAGATTCTGTCGTGTCACCTACAAAAACAAGAAGCTCTCACCTTTGGCCTTGGAAAGTGCGGCCTGCTGCTTGCCCCGGGTGTCGATGATGATACCGCGGGAGTCGCGGAGGAACGCGTTTAGTATCGTCTCGTCCTCCTTGCACCGTCGATTCGTCGGCCCGATCAACGGTTGGCTGCAGCGGATTACCGGCGACTGAAAATTATAAAAATTTTAAAATAAACTGGAAAAATTGCAAACTTCAATAGATTTAGGCAAAGCCGGAAATTAAAAGTTGTCCAAAAAAGGGGTGTTCGATTTTGTGTTATTTAGGTCTAAATCGAATGCTCGCGGAAAGGTTCGCTATCTCGATATTTTCTCCCCAATTTTGGAATTTGCATTTTCCGCAGTTTTCAAATCTTCACATCTTCCCAAAAAAGCAAAATGACAGCAGCCAATCTTGCAAAACGTGGTATTTTTGAGAAAAACCTTGCAGCGGAAAAGTCGTGAAAATTCGGCGTGTTTCCCGAAATTAATTTAATATCACTGTTTACACTAAAAAATCAGAATTCGGGCAAAACAAGATATATCTTCGCCTTTTTGTGAGCTTTCGATTTTTACATTTCATAAAACCTGGATCTGAAACTAGTCAATGTCAAGTCAAAGGAAAGTACAATCTGAAGTCTGCAACAAAAAATGGCTTCGATCAAGACAAAAATCAACTTCCAAACACACCTTCGTAGGTTTATGAAAATACGCCAACACCGGAAATCGGCTGCCATCACGAAACGTTGCACTTATCCTCAGGTAATCATCGCCAATACCTCTGGGCACGACCACTTTTTCCGGGTAGGACGTGCACACCTAAAATGCTCTCAAAGACTTCCACGTTCAAAATACCTTAAAATCCTTATTAACCTCGGATATCCGGTAGAGGTCGGGGGCGCAAAGCGAGATTCGCGAGAATTCCGTCTCCACGTCGAACGCGTTCCAGCCGTCGTCGAGCACGGTAAACGGGGCGCGGTAGAAGAACGGGTAGTCGAGAGAGAAACCGTCTAAACAAGTCATTCGGTTCTGGACAGTTAGCGGGATGAATTTTTCTGCCCCAGCCCCGTACAGCCCCCACAATCAATAGAAAAAACGTTTATAGCATTTTACACAGATGAGAATCAGCATAAACCTAATTTAAAGCATTTTACACTACTTAAAATCAAGATAAACGCCTTTTGTAGCATTCTACGCTCTTTCTCGATATCAAAACCTCTAAACAAAATAATTTTTCCAAAAATTTTGACTTTTCCGGAAAAAGGCATGAAAACCGAAAACGAATTGCCTAAGAATAAAAACCCACTAAAAACTTCAAATACCCAATATATTAGTAACAGGCTACGCACCCCCCCCCCGCTAACAGTGCAGTACCGGCGCCTCAATCCTACTGGCAAATCGGGAAAAATGAAAAGCAGCTAACTCACTCAGATTACTCAAAGTTTCTATCGTCCTCGCCGCCAGCGTGCACTCCTCAAAATCCGGCACCTCGAAGACGCATCTACAATAAATTTTTCCTAACTTTCTAACTTTTCTTACATCATGAAATTCTTGCACTTTAGCGTCAAGAAGCCTCCTTTCACGTTCGGGTCCCGCGATTTCGGCTCGCAGACGACACGGTCGATCGCGCGGTGGAGTAGCTAAAAACTGAATATTAACAAGAATACAAAATCATCGCTGTCACTACTATTTCGCAAAAACTCACACAAAACTCGTCCTTGTTCGTCTCGCCGGCGCCCTGCGGCGTTTCCACTTGCGGCGCGAAGATTAGATGGTGGCCTATAATGAAAAATAATGAACAAACGCTGATTGAACGCACCCATTAGCACCAAGGAGCCCATTTGGGGTGGCCGGGGGCCCTGCCTGAGGAAGACGCCGCTGACCCGTGGTATTTCGATGGCGTCGATCAGCTCCATCCTGCCTGAACAGTTTTTGTCAAGTTTTCAAGACTAATTGCACATAGAAAGGCAAAAAACGAAGTCGGTCGGTCTCCAGCAGTCCGCCGGAAGCTTACAATGAAAGTGCACCGAATTCGCGCCAAAATAAGTGGATCTGAGAGAATCGGACACGCAGATTCCTAATCTGTTGTGAATTTGCGATCTGGAAAGGACAAGAAGGTTATGATGCTTCAACGCTGGCAAAATTGCCAAAAACGGCATCTTCACGGCCCTATAAAAATTGGCGGATCGAAATTAGCAAAATCTAACCAGTGCCTCTTGTCCAGGAAAACATTCTCTTTCGAATGCGTTAAGACCAACGAGTTACACGTTCTCCCACCAGAGTTTTTAACGTTCAAACGGCAATTAAAATTCTTGCATTACCCAGCCTTCTGCTTTCCGGTCATAAAAAGCCAGCATTAAAATAACTAACCTAACAAAAAGAAAGCGCTTGTTTGCTCGCCGTTTCAAGAGCTATCGAAAGCTATCAAAATCGCAAGATTTGGGCGATTTTACGGGCGCTAGAGGTAGTTTATTGGGGCATCCTGCAGCTTCAAAGAAAAGCTATTTTTAAAAGCTAAAAGCTAGCAGAACCGCACGAAATGTTTAAATTTGCGCGAGAAATCGCAACTAAGTTGATCGCCTGTAAAACCCGTTCAGTCAATCGTCGGCTGGCTATTTGCCAGCCTCACTCCCCGCCTGCCACCTCTCCATTCCCTCACTCTCTCGCCAGAGCGCCGGATAATACCAATGCTGAAAACCAAGCCCAAAAACCATGCCAATTTTTAAAACACGAAAACATTTGGTTTATGAGCGGAGATAAGGTGGAAAAGTGTGCACGTAAATTGGTTTGACCGCCGAGACAAGTTGCGGCAGGACAAAGCGGGGGATGTAATGACCGGCAATGAATAGATCATGTGGGGAAATGAAAAATGTACAAAAGTTAGGCGGCTTTGGGCAGCAGCAGCCTTCGTAGGTCGTCGCCCATCAGCTCGGAGAGCGCCTCGTCGTGATATTCCTAAACAGACAGTTTGTATCGAAGCCATAATGGGCCATCGAAAATATGGGAACGCACTTCAGCGACTCGCGAAAAACGTCGTTTGAGCGAAAATTAAAAAACGACATTTCCCCCGAACCTCGGCTTACAAACACCTAAGACTGAAAAATTCGTAATTTCAAACTTTTCTAAACTTATCGAATTAAATTAAGGCAAATTGGAGCTATTCAACACAAAAACTACGGCCTGGATTGATAGGCGAAGGCTTTTCGAGCAAGGGTCCATGTCAAAAACTATTCCTGCACCCCTCCATTACCGGAATAATCCGAGTAATGGCCACGCGAAGGGGCTTGCCACCAAGATAGCAATGACTCTCCAGTTGTTCCCATACCGGTGGATCATCGGGACAGCGGAGGTCTGAGGAATATATATACGCCGAGTGATTTCCCACAGACCACGAATAAGATCCAGTGTATTTACCAATGGAAGGACAGATAGAAAAAGATTTATGTACATTAGTATTTGACATAAATAAATGAACAGGTGAGTAAAAGGCTGGCCTAAAGGGCCAGTAGAAAGAGTCTGGAAGGGAAGGGGAATGGGGTAGACTGATAGGGGGAAAACGCCTGTCTGACTCTAGCTTTAGCCGCACCAGTTCCACAGGGGTAGAACTGGACGGTAAGCAGAGCGCGTGGAACAAGACTCAGAAATACTCGTTCACACGCCGACACCCGTGGGACTCACGGAATCGCCACACGGGGTGGCATAAAAGCCAACACACGCGTAGGGCGATAAATCCGAGAGCCCCCAGAGGGGGCGGTGCCTACGATAGCGCGCGGCCCTGCGGGACCCAGCGCGGTCCACGGGATAGCAAGGAACCTCGGAAGTCACGTGGAAACGGAGTAAATACTCCGATTCCAACGGAACTTTCGACAGTCCAAAAGAACTTTTAAAAAACGATTGAAAAACAAAAAGAAACCCTCCAGCAGCGAATTTACCCTATAATAGCTGTACCTGAACTTAATTTAATTCATAAAGACAAAACCACGTTAAAACTAGCCAATTTTTATGGTTTTATATAACTCGCTGCAAAGACGCTTTTAACGTTCGCTGAAATGGCCTTTTCGCGATTCGCTAAAGTAGCGTTCGCGCAATTGCCATGGCCCCAGCCAAAGCAGCAAGTAAAACTACCTCAGGTATAGTTTGGAGCATCCAGTGGAAGTACTCGGTGGTCAGCGGATCTTCAGCCGTCGTGTATTCGCCGGAGTGGGTGCACGCGTCGATGTCTGCGCCCAGCTTCCGCGCTAAAAAAAGCGTTGATTGAAGATGTCAGGCATACTTTTCAACTCTCGCGTTCGTGGGGCCAGCTTGTCCAGTGGTCGCACCAGCAAATTCTGGATGGGCTCGTCCAAGAGATTCTGCAAAAAGTTAGTGTTATAAAAGCGCTAGAATGCCTAATTTGATAGGACAAAATTGATGAGGCGCAATCAATGCTCGCTAAGGTTAACACTAGGAATAAGAATAGCTAGCGCAAAATTGATTTCGAAAGCCCAATTTCTGATCAATTAGAGAGACTTGACAGAAAATAGATCGGCGACCAAAATTTTTTATCGCAACCGTGACCAGCGAATTACTTGCGAAAAACTCAAAAGGAGGGGGCGAAAACAAGGATTGCAACAGCAGGCTAGGTTTTTCCAAAGAGGCCGGCTAAGAATGCGCAAATATACCGAAGGTAAGCGCTAAAAATCTAAAACCCTTACCGGGTCGAGGTCCTCAATCAAGCAATCGAACCACGTCTGCACCAGTTGATCGTCGTGGTGCACGTGGTCGTGTCGAACGCATAGTTCATCGAGCGGGTGAGGTTCACGAGGGACTAAACAAGGATCATAATTTGATTGTCAGACACCACCTTCATCGACTTTGTCCGCAACCTTTGGCGTTCGGCGAGGTCTCGCGGGCTGCCGACTGCTTGTGCTTCTCGAGCTGGCCGGCACGTCAGTGGAACCCTTCTTTTTCTTTGGTGGCATCGCGTCGCTGCTCTGCAAAAAAAAGGTTGAATATTTCGTTACTTTGAAGCCATTTCGTAGGATAAGAAAAAGAGAAACGAGGAAAATAGCATCTTCGGAAATTAAAGATTTGTTGCGAACGGCGCGGAGGGCGTGCCAAAAGGCGACAAACAATCCGAAATGACAAGTTCAAGATCGAGAGGCTACGGAAATTGCGCGAAGACATTGCAGCGAAAGCGCTGATAAAACAAAGCTTGATAACTTTAACTTTAACGCCATGGTTCTCAATGCCTTTTGGATCTTCAAAGCAAATTAATGGGTGCTAATGCAGTAATTAATGATACTAAACGCTAACAAACGGGATATTAGTAACTCGCAGGGCGAGTTTTGTGCATTCCGGGCGACCGGACCTTTATCCCTGGGTCGTGATTTCCCTTCTAATAACAGCTAGTATCGTTGATGTAACTGATGAAGACGGGGAATTTGGTCGAAACTTTAACAGGGGCTGTTAACCTATGCATTTTTCAACACGGGCTCATTGAAATGGCGCCTTTTACAGTCAGGCGCCGAAAGAGGGTGTCGCTAAAAGTCGATCGCACAATTGGCAAAGTTCCCAAAATGGAGCATCAAGGAAAAACGGGCAGGAAAACTATAATAAAACCTGAGAAAAATGTTGTAAAACTGAAACGAGCTTTAATTTAGTGGTTTGGGGCGTGGGGAGAGCCGCGGCGAGAGGCCCGTGGATAGGCGCGCTTTGTAGCATGGGGACCGGCGGCCGCCGGCGGAAATGAAAGTTTGCAACATCGAACCCTTCTATCAAATAAACAATAAACCATCAATATCCAAAAGCAATAGTGGCTTATTAAAAACGCCCAATGATGACGAAGCAGCCGAGCTGTCATTTGAAATTTTCCGAATTTTGGAGCCCGCCGGCCCAGCCGTTGCTCATTAAACAAGACTTGTAACGTAAAAAGTGCTGCAAATTATTAGCTTTCTTTACGATTTCTTCGCTAGATTGTTTGAATTCGTTTTGTGTGATGCGATGTCAGCCCAAGCATCCGGTTTATTGCAGAGATGGACAGTAGATACGATGAAAACGGATACACATACAAAAGAAGAATGGGATACAGAGAGGGGGCATCATACTACAAAACAATGCAAAGGGCATGGGGCTGGGATGCGTCGAGTTGTTAGTTGGCGAGTATCATGGCCGTCATCACGGCGAGGGAGCGATGTCGAGTGATGGTTGGATCGTTCTGAAAAGCTTGTCGTAGTTGAGCACCGAGTTCCAAATTTCTCGCTAGAAGCCTTCACTTACACTTGGTGGTTTCGGTTGTATCAGATGCGGCCTCCGTGTTGGTGATCGGCACGACGTCCATGTCGACGCTGATGTTGCCGGCGCCGACGTTCATCTACAAACCGAAAATGTTAGATCCCGCATTGCCACAAATACGCTCTTAACGCCTCACTACCCACCATGTCATCGACAATCGGCTTCTTTCCCTTCGGGCCCTTGTCCTTCTTCTTCAGGCAGCAGCACAACACGATGACGGTCAGGATGATGAACAACAGCAGAGTTGAACCCAAGGCTGAAGAAACGAGTTGAACAAGTACAACCAAGTGTTCTACCTGCAATCAAGATCACTTCATCCCCCAGCCCGTCATTCGGTTTCTCGGTCGTTGTCTTTGCAGTCGTCTTTGCCGTTGTCGTCGTCGAGGCTTTCGTCGTGCTTGTTGTCATGATCGAGCCGACGCAATGGTACTGAAAGAAGTGTTCATCTACCTACATCCCTTCACAAGTCTCCCACCTTCAGCCTCTCCTCTTCCGTCAAAGCACTGCACTGCTTGTAGACGACGCATGGGACACCGGCGACATTTTTCTCGTAGTACAGCAGATTCTTGCGCCAATCCCTCGCATCCGGCTGAAACACGGCAATTGTCTCGTGGTAGATGATCATCTACTGTCTGAATGACGACTAGAAAACCCACTGCACGTCCTTCGACATTTCCTCGACACTGCGGAATCGGATTGCACGGTGGGTTGAGTGACCACGGGTCTTTGTGAGTCGACTTCTCCGCGTCGCACCAATCCATCTTTTCCTGTAAAGAGTATTGTGGCGAATCAGCAGAGATATCTACCGTAATACTGAGGACACCGAAATAGTCGTTTTCCGGATTGCTAGGGATGGGTCGACAATCCGGTTTGTCCGTCAATCCACGGCCATTCTCATTTCTTGGGCAAATATCCATACAGTTCAGCAGATCTCCGTTTTCAGCTACAGGCCTCAGGTATTTTTGTCTGTAAAATACAGGGGATAATGGAAGAGACTGTGATGCGGACTGACTCATCGAATTCTCCCGGTTGGTCCAGTTTGCAGAACGGCAGTACCATACATCCCCAACTCGCCACATTCTTCGGCTCGAACTGATTGCCGTGAGGATCGGTGCACCACTGAAAATACTCAATACATCATACTTCGGACGGGGAATTGTCACCGCCATGTGATTCTCTACAAAACGCTACCAACCGGCTTGTATCTGCCCTTGCCGAGGATGTAGGTCTTCAACGGACGCGGGTAGCAGATGCGGGCCAGCGAGGCATTGGCCAAGATTTCACTTTAAAGGGATGGAGAATGATTGGAACGAATAGATTGTGATGATACCTAGGAAAGGCATTCTGCTCCTCGCACCATGTCCCTTCGTAACATCCAAAATGCAGCTTCATCGACGCCATCGCCAGTTCGTTCGCCGTCTAAAGACAAAGTTCTAGTAGGAAAAGGAACGACAAACCAGTTTATCAAAATCTTCCCGGCGGCACTTGGCGTTGTAAGTGGGGTTAATCGGGTAGTAGATGAACACGTTCGGATCCTCATCTCGCTTGGTGCGCTGGCGGAGACGGATCCGTTTGATTGGCGCTCCTGAAGCCGCAACGTCACGACGGAGGCGCTGTAGAATCATGGTTATTAGTGTCTCGAGAAAGGTTTTCGAAAAAAACTGGGCACTGAAAGACGAACTTTCTCTGGCTTGTAGGTAGGGCCAAACACGGTTATCCACCACTGAAAGTGAGTATTTCAAGAGGCGTCGAGAGTGCAGGGTCCATGGACGCCCCCCAGCGGCAACTTTTCAGTCATAAGCCTCCCCATGAATGCGTCGTGTATAATAAGATGTTCGACGTGGTCGAATTACTCTAAAACGTGGATTCCTTACGTCAGAAATTGCTAGAACATTTTTTACAAGATTTAAAAATTTTTTAACTGTTTTTCAACCAAAACCTTTTAAAAAAGAAACATTGTTAGTTGTCATCTCGGTGGTAAAGATCTGTTTTTTTTTCCGTCGGCTGCGCTCCTATGATGGATTTTCGTGTGGTTATCTTGTGATCGGAGACTCTGGAAGTTATCTCCAAGGGACCCTGGCAAACCGGCTGGCCTACCCATCGATCGTCCAAAGGGGATTGGTGCAGAAAGACGGGCCAGAGATGATGGTATCGACAGTTGGGATGCTTCGACATGTAGAAATACTCGGGCTGAAAAAAGAAAAAATCAATCGGCACACCGGTAACCCGGGAAGAAGCAAACTAGTTTGTTGCTTACCCCGTCGCCCGGTACGAGGCACCTTATTTGACAGGAGGGATGAGTGTTACTTCTGCCCGTCCCGCACCCATGGCAGTCCTGATGGTCTTTCCATTCGGGACGAGCACAGTTCATGCAATACGGATCCCTGTCGTCACACTGAAATCAACCTCCTCTGCTAAGATGGTTCGATGCATTTTTCTTGCTAGTATTTTAACAAAAACCCCCATTTTCCAAATTTTTACATCTTTGCTGGCAGCCCAAGGCCAGTTTTTTGAAAGCCATTTGAGAAAAAAAGACCGCTTGGTTGAGACTGAAGCCGATTTTTTTAGGCCCAAGCCTAATTTTTTTGGAAATAGCGGAGGAGTTTCTAAGTTGTTTTTAACTATTCCGAAGCATAAAAACGAGACAAATTTTTCATTAAAAATTTTAATTTTAGGTCACAAAATTTGTTTTTTTTTTCGACCCAGATTGACCCACCGACCCCAATCCATTTCAAACATTTACTCGCTTTTTCGAAAGTTTTTCTACTTTAAATACTAAAAAACTCCTCTGCTGGGTGAGGGGGGAATCTAGAGTTTAGATGGAGCATACCGGACAATCCTCGGCGACGATCCCTTCACACTTTGGACAGCGACCCGTTTGGATGTTCCGCTCGTCAGGTCTGCGTTCTCCCGTTTTGCAGTTGACGCACGTGTCGGTAGTCTTTGACGAGGGAGTGCACTGCAAAAATATTATGAGCTAAAGCCAAGGTTACCCCCAGCCGTAAGTTTTCAGCCATGCGACCTATTGACGCGTCGAGTATCTCACAATTTTTGCTGTGGTCGAATTACTATAACAAACTTGTTTCCTTACATCAAAAATTGTAGAGATTGTTAGACATGGCTGTGGGATTTTATTTATCGGGATTTTGGCGTTTCCCTGAAGCAGCTTTTTTGCTAGGATCCCCCTCCCTACAATTTGAACCACCCACCTTTCGGGCATTCGGTTTGAGCTCGAAAACGCCAAACGGAGGCCATGTAATCGTGGTGGTTGTCGTCGTGGTAGTTGTCGTTGTGGTAGTCGTAGTCGTCGTTGTCGTCGTAGTGGTAGTCGTTGTCGTTGTGGTGGTGGTCGTAGTCGTCGTGGTGGTTGTAGTTGTAGTCGTCGTTGTTGTCGTGGTGGTGGTAGTTGTAGTGGTCGTCTAAAATCCGTACCCTAATATTACGACATTGCCAAACCGATGTAGTAGTGGTGGGATCGGGCGGAACAGCGGCGTGTTCCCATCCGGCCAGACAGATCCCCTTCGGCCCATCTTTCGGCTGATCCTTCGTCGAGCATCCCCCTTCTTTCTCGATGAACAGGTCGAAGTTGCAGTTCAGCCACATCGTCTTGTTGAAAACCTATAATCAAAGGTTTTGTTACTAATGAGTGCCGATTATTACCGTGATGGGCGAATGGTTGTCACAGACTGCATCGGGGGCCACAGGGCAGTGGCAGAGGGCATTCTGAAACAGCGAGAGTGAGAGAGAGAGAGACAGAGCAAGAGAGAGAGCGAGTGAGAGACAGAGAGAGAGTGAGAGAGAGAGCGAGAGAGAGAGTTAAAACCCACATCGGCGGCCGACCGCTGCTCCGAATCCCTGACGACGAAGCACGCGAGAGGCCGACCGTATCCATCCGGGCAGCCCTGCAAAAGAAATTTGCTACTAACATAAGATCCATATTAAAACAGCCGTTTCAATTTGAAAACAAAACCCTGTACCTCTTGAGCATGAGCGCCGGGAAGCTGGACGACGAGGAGGAGGAGCGCACAGATGAGCAGTAGCTGTCGCCGCATCTTGACGACTATCGGTTGTCGCGGGCGAAGTCCAATAATGAGACGTGCTGGTGAAATCCATTCCTACCAAATCTCTGATGCTAATCGTGAACAACTTCCGGTTCGGCTATGCTGTATTTGTTGGGATGGAAAGGTATGGAAAACTAAAATCTATGCAAATCAGGCGCACATAAATACAAATTCCAAACCGAAAAATCGTCTTGCGCGACCAGCTTTTAATTAATTTAACTTTTTAGCCTAATAAAGCCATTATTTTAGATGACGTTAAAATTCATGAAATCCCGACAAAAATGCTAAAATGCTGAAAAAATGTCTTGCCATGTAATTCATGCCCATTCCATGGTTTAGCTTTGTAACAACTGATTTATATTACGCAACTTCGAACCGAAATTAACAATTTTGGTAGAATTTTTGCTCTTCCATCGAATATGGGAAAAGATGTCTCGACTATTATTTCGTTAACACCCCCCGTTAAAGCGTCACCAAAATCTGGACTGCGCCCCTCAGCGTTGATTCCTGGCGAATAGCCAGGAGCAGCCGACCTTTTGTGCCTGTTTGGACGTGTAAACGCTTGAATTTAAAAAATCTAAAGCTATTTATGTAATCCCCATAGAATTTTGATCATTCTCGACTTTTTAATTCTGAAAATGATCAGAGAGTCACCGAGATCGAGAGATTGGGAGCCTTACAAGGCATTACGACATGTAATCGCCGCGTGCTCAAAACACAACCGCCCATGGGTTCGGTCCGGATGGTTCAAGGGAAAGGGCGTACTGTACGTGTTTTTCGCGCGTTGCGTGCGGGTGCGCGGAATAGCAGACGGTTTTTAGCTGCGTGGGCCTGCTTTCGCAATTGCGCGACGCGTCTATCGCACGCGTTGCGGTCTTCTGTCCTTTCCAAAGCTACCGAACGTTTTATTAGGAGCCGGGCCGCTGTGAAAAAGGCGTTTTCGTCCCGAGAACATTTCGGTTTTACTCAAATATTTTAAGTTTTTTTTTGCAACGAAATCAGTTTTCTGGGTCTTCTTGGCAGTAACCCTTTCGTTTTTGAACTGCAGTTTCAATCCCCGCACGCACGAATTTTGACTTTCGAGAAGCTTCTTTAAAGGGATGCCGACGGCATAGTCAATCGGTTGCGCGCTGGAAAGAAAATGTCTCTGCGCCTCTCCCCAGGGCGCGCTCTCAGCCCTGTTGGCTACTTGCCAATTTGTTGATGGGGGGATCGACACATGCCGTCGGCAGCCCTTTAATCACCCCTTATCGAGGTTTTCCCGTGTTCTGCCCTACTTCTGCGGCCCTGGCATGATGACTGGGGGGGCCGTGTTGCCGTGTGCAAACACTGATCGAGACGTCGACCACCGAGGGGGTCCGTGGTCCAGAGGCCGCGCTTGTTGCTGTGATTGCCCCCGAGGGGGCGCCTCTCTAGTCAACCTCCATCGATTTATTAGCTTTTGTCTTGCTAGCATAGATTTATTAGCACAGTTTTGTTATCTAAAACTCGGCTGGAAGACGAATTCACGGAAAAAATCTTCCAGTTTGCTTTTCCATTTCCATTTTCGTCGCCTTTTCAATGGCCATCTAATTGGAAATTACCATGTTTGAATGCCTTTTTTCCGCACGGCAACCTAAGACCAGTTAACCTAAGCATAAGCCAAGCCTAAGCCTAGGCCTAAACCTAGACCTAAGCCTAGACCTAGATCTCCCTAAGCCGCACCAAACCTAAGCCAAAGCCAAACCACTGTCAAAACCTAGGTCTAAATCCAAGCCCGTCTAGTCGAAGCCGAAACCTAAGCGAAGCCAAAACAAACTAAGCATAAGCCATGGCTCAAACCTAACACAAGTCTAAGCCTGGCCTAACCCGAGCCAACGCCTAGGCGCTAACCTAACTACTCCATAGAAGGCTACACCCAAGCCTACGTATCGTAATGTACTCAAGGATCGACTCTTTCCAATCGCCATGAAATCATTTGGTTTCCTCGTCCAGATGCCAGCCAATATGCCAACCACATGTGCTTTGCTTTTTCTTCTTTCTGGCTCGGGTTCTGGACCATTTTTTCGAGTCCCCTGCCACCTGCATGCTTATAGCTGGTCGGGAGGTGCCGTATAATCCGGGGTATAATCCGCCCATTACAAGGGCCCTCCAGCCTGCCCTAGCTGCCATTTATGCAGATCCTTTGTGCGGTCCGGTCGGCGCAAATTTTAAGGGAATCGGGAAGACATTGCTATAGATTTTCGGCATTAAATTTCATGATTTTCGCCGTGACTTCGGCTTGGACTTCGTCCTTCAGCTATGATAAAATAAGCTTGTGTAAGCCATAACACGGGTTTCCCCGGAGTTGGAACGTGCGGATAGCCAATAAAACCCTGCCGCCAAGCTAGCGTCATGACTCTCAGCAACTCCTTTTTCCAGGGGCAAACAGGACTTGGCGTGGCGTTTCGAGCACCGGGAAACGGGTGTTTAGTCGTCGTGAGATGGATCAGGGCGAAATCTGTGGCTAGGTAAATAGAAGAGCTGGAGATGTTGCGGCAAGGTGTTTCTATAAAGGACTTGGTCTAAAGGCTTAGCTATGGATTTTGTTAGATCCGGGACCCTTCCGGATTTCTGCGGACACGCAACGCGCAACGCATCCGCCGCTCACCGTAACCGTCTTGTGATCGAGGTGGGATTTCGATACGTGCGATCCTGGGTCGAACTTTCTTTGATTCCGAACCCAATCTGAAAATTGCGGAATGTTTGTTGCTAGAAAGTTGCGACTGTTTCTAGTCGCAACATATTGAAAGTTTTGCACTGAAATCGCTCTAAAAATCACGCGAAGCACCTTTGCACCCGAAACAATTCTAAATTTGCTATTACACAACTCTTCATGGTTATGAAGGTTATTGAAAACTGGCCGTAAAAAGGGCTATCGATTGGTGTAACTACCCTTCTGATCCGACGCTTCTGCATTGCTATTGCTACTGAGAGACCCTGTACTAAAACTAATGCCGAGGCATCGCATTTGATTCTTGCTCGGGCTCTTTCTCGGGCTCTTGCTCGGGCTCTTGCTCCAATTATAATAGCGCTATATTTTTCTTACCATATTTTATCTCCATGCCACTTTTCTAGCCAATGATAAACTAGCCCTATGCCTGAATCTCGAATCCAGCCGCAACTTCAGCTAGTTTCCGTTGATACGCCCTGCTGCCATTTCTTCTTGCAAACACCTTTCCCCCTTCCACCATTTGACAGGTGTTGACGCAGCGTTATGATTCTGCCGGCTGGCGGCTTTTTGTGTCGAGGGGGTGGGGGGTGTGGGTGCTGTATTATTTGTGTGTGCCCTCTGGAAGACGGTCGCTTTTTATGGGTTTGTCGCCTTGGGTGGCCGGGGTATTCGACTCGAGGCTTGAATTTATAATTTTCACAGGGCCGGACAAGGCATAGCTATGGATTTTGCAGGCTATCGCTTACTAAAGATTTACCGCGACGCTATTGGCGACGCGATACGCAAGGCATCACGCATTGCGCGCTCCTGCACCTCCATCGCGTAATCTATTACGCTTGAATTTGAACCACACGCGTGATACTAAGCGTTTCAATTTGAGTCTACAATAAGGTAACATAAAAAAGTCATAGCAAAAGTTGGGGCGGTGGGGGTAAAGTAAACCGTAGCCAGCTCCTGATTTGTCGTAGATGATCTAATCAATCATCTCCCACTGCGCTCAGTCCAGGAGCTTGAACTGTTAAATTTCTTAAAAAAAATGCCTAGAAAAGCCTCCTTAAAAACGCTAGGATTACCGTTGCCGATTTTCTCTCTCTCTCTCTCTCTCTCTCTCTCTCTCTCTCTCTCTCTCCTCTCTCTCGATCTCGCTCTAGTTCTCTATCTCTCTCCCTCTCACACCCTCAATTGTTCTGTTACTCCTTTCATTTCGTCTATAGTCCTTTGTGCTTCTATTTTTCGTGGCCTTCCCCCCTTCCAAGAACTGTGTTCCAAGCCCGGAAAAAAACAAGAAGCAAACGTCTCCCGTCGGCTTGTCTCGCACGCACGGCAGCCAGCAATTAGCAATCAGCACTCCCTCCTGCTCGCCTCTTCCCTTTAGATGTCGGGATGGCCGGGAGGGTCCTGCGACGGCTTCTCGATAGAATTGGACACTATGCTGGAAGCGTGATGACGCCCATGCAAAAGTAGAAAAAGTAGAGAACATCTAGCTGCCTGGGGACACCTGGGAAAATTGATATGACTAGAGTGCGGCTTGGCTCAAAAATAATATAAAAAATGCATATTTGGTTCTAGGGCGGTCTGCGATCCCCCAGCTAATGGCCCAGTACCGAATATTTGGCCTTGTTGAATTTTTTTAGAAGTAATTTGGTCGTATTCGTAGCAAAATTTCATATCGAAGCCAGGCTCAAGTGCTTGAAGCCGGAAATTAGCTTTGGAGCTTCGAGCTTCAGAATTTCAAGCCCAATAAGCCACGGCGCTATGAAACCCTGATTGTAAGTCAGAGTCGCTTCTTGGCTTTGTGAGCTTAATTTTCTGAAGCCAGCTTCCGGTCCCTACAACTTGTAGTTGCCCCACAGCAGAATAGTCCTCCTCCTGGCAGCTCTTCTCCCCCGCCATCTACATCCATTCCGTGATCGATGTTAGTTGGTTGGTCCAGAGGGCCCAAGCCAAGCCATCCCTCCAGAAAAAGAGAAGGGGCCCTTTTTGGGCGGGAGAAGCCGAAGAAGAAGCCGAAAGACAAAGAAGGCGCTTCCTGTTGGCATCTCTCTCTCTCTCTCTCTCCCTCTCTCTCTAGCTACGGGATATCCCCTCCCATCCGGTCCTTCTTCTTCTTCCTCTCTACTAGAGGGTCCCCAAGATTCGCGCCTTTTGGGGGGTTATATTGGCAGCCGGCGGAAGCCGAGGGTCACACCTCAGAATTCATATATTGTCTGTAGTCTTGTTCTCTCTCTCTCTCTCGCTGCTCTCTCGCCCTCTCTCTCTCGCCCTCTGATATCCGATCCTTGATGCTTGAGCATTCTGGGTGGACATGACGAGCTATTCCCGTCTGCCTGGCATGGTCAAGAATAGCCCGAAGCCGGAATCGTAGGAAATTCGCCTAAAATTTCCTGATTTTGGCATCATGTGATTCTCGACTGATCATATAGTTTTTCTACGTTTCTCTCAATCGGTTTTTAGGCGATTTGCATAACTTTATTTCAGGTTTTCTCCATTTTTGCGTTTCCTAGTCGTATTACGTACTTTTTGACTCATAGTCATTAACTTACTGAATTTACCAAAGCCGATTTTGACGTCCCCAAAAATCGGATTCTTCCTAAGATCAAACAAATTTCTGAAGCGTGAAAAAGCTTGTGAAAAAGCCTCCAAATCAGCAATACAGTTCGTTTTTTACTTTACAGCGTCACGTCAGGAATAGGTTTTCTGGATTATTATGGCTCGTCACTGTCGAGACCTAGTCGATAGGAGGCTCCGATTTTAGCGTTTCCTAGCTTTGACGCGCTAGCTTTGATATGCAACGCACGCTGTTTTAGCGCTGCGTCGGGGGTTTAGCCCTAAACCTCAATTAAACGGCGTCGCGTTGCGTGCCGCGGCACGGCCAAATATATAAAAAAACACTAGGATCGAGGGTCGGATTTCAGGCATAGCAAAGGTATCTAGGTATCAAGTCACGTCTTTCTAGCTTTATAATCTTGTTTAACAACCGCACATGCTCCAAAAATAATAATTTACGTTTATAGGGAGACAAAAAGAGATCTAGATAATAGGCAAAATTCCAGTAATCGAATAATGGATTTTTGAAGCCAACATTTTTGCGATTTTTCTGAAACATACCAAAATTGGCCGCTGGCCGATCTCCATCTGCCGTTCCTCCCCCCATTTGGCTCATTGTGCGGCCGTGGATAGGATATATTCGTAGAGGCCTCCATGGTCCTCTCTACCCAGAGAGGACCCACCAGGGGGACACTTGGCCGATAATTGAAAATTGGCCCTCGCCCCCCGCACCCACCCTCAACCCAAAGCCCCGAAAGCCCCGCGCCGCAAACCCCCTTAGGGCCCATCCATTCCCTGCAATTTTCCATTTTTTCCATATGATCTTCTGGAGAGCAATTTAGCGGGGTTTTGGGGGTGTGCCAGAACTCGTGCTCTGGAGCCGCTATTAAGGTTTTGAAACATGCGTTTTTTGATCGCTCATAGTCGCCCTTCTGTAGGCAGAACCTGAGCTGACTGAATTTTTTTGGTGTGATAGGTCTTGAAGGCCTAGGTCTTGGCTAGTTCCCATCCAAATTTGAACACCCTCACAAGGAGATGGTCTCTGCTGGGAATCGAATTCGGATTTGAAAATTTGCACACTTATAGAGCTCGACGAGACAAATCGATTGGTGTAACTTTCAGCTGCTGATACAATAACCACGCCGAGTTATAAGCATTTTAAGTTTTTGCATACATTTTGCATTTTTTCGGCCATAGCTTCATAGGCCTTCCCCGCCTCCCCATCACCATGGTCTGGTGGCCTAGTGGAGGAGGAGGCGGCCTCCGGGGAATCTAACGAGGGTTCGAACCCGCTCACGATTTTTATTTTTTGCTTTTTCCTCCGATGGTTTCTCTTTGCTTTCTGAAGACCTTGAATAGTTTTTACGCATTATTTTAACTCCACTGATGCGCCGACGACATCGAAATTCACCGCAAAAAAATTTTCTTGCTGGGCATCGAGCCCTTGTCCGACCTATGACTACCATTTCCAAAAAATTTTCGCGGATGAAAGTTTTGTTCGGATAACACACCATTTACCAAATTTACGCTTATTCCACGATTTTTTATATGCTTTGAATTTCCAATTTATTTTGGGACCGGCATAGTCATTTCGGGTAAAAAAATCTAAATTTTTTCAAAGAGATGTTTTTTAGCCATTTCGCAACAGAGGAGTTAAAATAATGCGTAAAAAGCTATTCAAGGTCTTCAGAAAGCAAAGAGAAACCTTCGGACGAAAAAGCAAAAAATAAAAATCGTGAGCGGGTTCGAACCCACGTTAGATTCCCCGGAGGACGCCTACTACACCACTAGGCCACCAGACCATGGTGATGGGGAGGCGGGGAAGGCCTATGAAGCTATGGCCGAAAAAATGCAAAATGTATGCAAAAACTTAAAATGCTTATAACTCGGCGTGGTTATTGTATCAGCAGCTGAAAGTTACACCAATCGATTTGTCTCGTCGAGCTCTATAAGTGTGCAAATTTTCAAATCGAATTCGATTCCCAGCAGAGACCATCTCCTTGTCAGTTAAGTCTTCGCTGAGTTATGGGGCAAACACGACGCCGAGTACCCGCGTGCCGGCACCTCATTTTCAGCAATCTTCTCGGCCAGTTTTTCCGAACTTAAAGGGATGCCGACGGCATAATCAATCCGTTACGCGCGGAAAAGAAAATGTCTCTGCGCCTCTCCCCTGGGCGCGCTCTCTCCCCTGTTGGCTACTTGCCAATTTGTTGATGAGGGGGGATCGACACATGCCGTCGTCAGCCCTTTAAGTCAGTCAATACGAAAAGTGATAATACCATGTTGAAAGTAATTGTATAAGTAATATCCTATGTCAATATGACCCTGCCAGTACTTATAGTTTTTTAGAAAATCCGAAAAAACCCGGTCAACGTACTTTCGGGCCACCCTGTAAATGCCAAAACAATTTTTTACATTCGCTTGTCGGCATCGTCGTTGTCGGCATTTTGGCCACCAAGTGCGTCACTGCGTCAGTGCGTCAGTATGAGTGTCATGTCGCAATTATGGCTGTCGGCATTTTTAATGCCAGCATTGGACTGTTGACTGTGGGTTTTTAGCCGCTTGCCAGATTTGACTAGGCTGAAAATGCCGACAATCCAGATGTTAACACCCAAACTGCCGAAAACGCACAGGGTATGCAAAGAACAGTTAAAGTTCAAGCGTCTGCATAAAGGAAATTGGCTGTCGGCATTTTGAGCGTCGGTGTTTCCGGTATTTCGACTTTTTCCATGTTTTACTACGGAAATGACGACTGGACGCTATTTAGCTTTTATTTCTTTTCATGGACAGTTTTGGCTGATACCTTGAGACATCCATCTACTGTCATTCTTTTCCCGCCTACCTCCAACTCGGCACAAAACCATTTGTCTAGCTACCTAAGCAATCTGGTTAAAATAAATTAAATTCTTCCATTAGGAGAAGCGGGGAGAGGGGAGAAGTGCAAGTTCAAGTCTTGTTTTCGGCTTAAATGCAATTTAATTTAGACCTTAAATTAAGTTTACAGCGCCCTCGAGACAAGTAGAGTTACGAAATTTTTCTAGAGGCAACGCTGCCTTTCACAACCCTGTATTTTTATCTTTAAAGGGCCCGGTGAAGCGAAAAATCGACGGCCGCCTATATGCGTCTTTTGGAGTCACACGTATTTGTCCAGATCTAGTCGATCGAAGGGGTCGATTTCAGGCTTTTTCTAGATCAACCCCAGCCCCTTCCGGCAAAATATTTACACCCTCCCCGGCCCGTTGTGCAATTTGTCCAATTCCCTCATTTTTTCTTGTTAAATCCGGGAGGCAGACGAGAGAGAGAGAAAGAAAGAGCGTGAGAGAGAGATCCTTTAGAGGGTTCCACAGCTGTTTCTTGGCATGTGTAACGGCGGCGTCTTTTCCCTTGCTAAAGCTCACACTCCACACACACCTCTGCTGCTCCTCCCCCTACTCCCATTTCCCCGGGGGTGCTCACCGTTCGCTTCACTGTTTTTTTACGGGTTTAACGAAGCGCTAAAAAGTCATGAGCCGGAGTTTTAGGTGTCGGTTTTCGCCTAAAAATCACCTAATTGTAAGCTTTCCGGATTTTTGCAACTTTAAAATACGCTTTCGTTCTCTCTTTGGTTTTTAGTTTTTCTTCTCTTTTGTTTTCGATGCTTTTAAGTTAAATAAGCCCTAAAAATCGACCCTTCCTTCGATTAGGTCTTGCCAGCTACGCTAGACACCAAATTACGCGTGAAAAGCATTTTTAGAGGCTTTTCGAAGCATGGACGCGCATGCCATTTGACTCCAGATTTATGGCAACGTTTCGGTTTTTCGAGGTTTTTAAAGTACCGACGAGGCCGGAAATTCGCCCCTCTGTCGACTAGGTCTCGACAACTACACTACGCGCTAAATTACGCCCAGTAAGTTGCTTTGCATAGCGCCAAAGACATTAAGCTAGAAAAAATTGAACCGGATAAAGGTGTCTGTCGTGACCTAGTCATCGATAGCCTCGATTTTGGCCATTTCTATCTTATATATGCTTTTAAAGGGACTAGCCAGCCCGCCGATTCACCCCTGCTATCGACTGAGTGTCGACAACAACCCATCCAAAAAACCAAATAGCGCTAACAAAAGCGTGTCGACACCTATTGGAAGACGGGTCGATTATCCCAGTTCCTAGTCCCCTTTAAAAAGTATTTTTCAAGAGGAAGACCTTTTGACAATAAAATTTTGATCATTATACATTATTACTTCCTTACTTTCCCTTTCTCGTCCCCAGACACCACTCTGCGGCGTTTGCCGGCCGATTTTCCGGGTGAATACACCGGTCGTTGACATACGAATGGGTAAATTGGCTAACCCTTCTAGCCTTCTTGTAGAAACATTATTTTTCGTGGTTTTTGCTTCTTCTTTTTCCTAAAAACTCCGATGTTTTCTCTGCAGCGTTTCCGTTTCCGGTAGCCCGGGGCTACACATCCATTTTCTTCCTCTACCCTAGTTCCCACCCGCCCCAATATTATTCATGCGAAAATCGAAGCGCGCCAAAAAAATGTTTTTGCTTTCCCACAATCGGGGAAAGCTTTTCGCTTGCTTCCCGGAAATTCCGATGTGTCTAGTAGCGGTGCGGAATTTTGAGCCGCGGGAACTGTGAGCCAGTCGGCATTTTTACGATTTTAAGATGCAAATTTTTACGTTGATTTTATAGTGATTTTTGAGTTATTTATTTCATAATTTTGTTATTACGACGATCTTCTTCGTTTTTGAGATATATTTTGCCATTTTCAGAATTTCACAGCTGGATTTTTTATGGCCTTTAGCTAAGTTCTGTCTAAAATTTTTCTAAATTGTAGAGACAATTCTTAGATAGTTTTAACGTCAAAAACTAATTAAAAATGTAATTTAACTAGTAAATTAACCAATTGAAATTGTTCGAGAATTCTAGTTCAATTTAATATGCATCAGCTCTGGCGTTTTAGATGCATTTGTCTATAGTTTTCAGTCAGTTAAATTTTTCGATTTTACAAAATTACATTTATCTTGCTGTTACGTAAATATTTCATCGAGTTTTCCAGCGATTTTTTTGAAAATTTAATTTATTCTACGTCTAGAAAAATACTAACGATATCTTTGCCGTTGGTGTAGACAATTCTTTTGTTTTCTGAACCCCCACCCTCTTGTTAATTTCCCATTCAAACGCACTGGGGGGCGCAAAAAAACTAATAGAAACCCTATCCTCCTGGCCGGCAGCTTCTAATCTCCATTTTCCGACTGGGCCCCCTTCTGGAGGTGCCCACCAGCCATTTCACTCCCCTTTTCACCCAATGGAAATCGGAGATTTTGTTGGCTTTCACTAGCCGAGGATTTTTAAAGGGGCTGAGAAGGTATGCTGTGGATTTTTTGGCTATGGACTTCTGTAATACGCAACCCGTGCGCCGTGTTGCGCGTGTAGCAAAATGCCTAGAAAATCCATAGCCTAGTAAATCCAGGGCTATGCCTTGCCGCTGCTTTTAAAGGCGTTCGGACAGCAGGATTTGGCCGCTTTTCCCTAATTCATCTGGCTTATTTAATTATCTTTTTTAGCTTTTAAGTTATACCTGAAATTTTAACTTATCTGGTTCCTTGAGGACCCTCAAATTTAGCATTTTCAAAAGATTTGTCGAAAAAATTTAAACATATTTTATCACGACTTCAAGCCAGCAATGCCCTTTTTCGGAAGACCTCGAGATGTTGCCGTAGGAGGGCCCAGGGCCAATTTGTGGCTCCCACCGTGTGTTTGGCGAAATTCGTGCTTTTCTTTTCCGTTTCCTGTCCCTCTTTCTTGCCTCCCTTGTCGACATACTCGCCGTGGGTCCTCCCAATCTCATCACGACATACACCTCCTCCCCCCCTTTCCGCCCAAATCCTGTTTCCGGTCCCCTGGCGGGAGGAGAATGACAGGGAGGAGGAGCTGTGAGACGCCGGAAAAACAGACAAATGGATAGATAGACATACGAAACCACAACCAGAGTATTGGTCTTTTACTCTGGGATGGCATGCTAGCAGAGATTTTTGGGGAAATGGGGGTTGAATTACCGTAAGCTGTAAGGAGTTCGATGCTTTTGTTATTCAATTAATAAGCTTAATAGAGATTATTTAGGAAAATACGGCTATATACTATCACTATTCTTTTATTTTTTACTGTCACTAAAATACACAAAGATTCTTAGGGAAATTCGTCAAAACACTTATAATTTGGTGACTTTTGATATTTTTCTGCAAAACAAGGTCATCTAGCAGAGGAAATTGGCGGAATTTTGGCACTTTTGTAGATGTTTAGGAGTTTAAAGGCGTTGAGAAGGCAACTAGCATGAATGTCTCCAGAATCCTGTAAACTCCAGAATACCCTTTCTGTCGGCTAGATCTCGACGGCTGCACTTTGTTCCTTCTTTAAGCTTATTTTGTCGTGCGTATTTCGACGTATCGTGCAAGTTGATGTATTTTGTCGAGGTCTAGTCACGTAAAAGAGTCGATTTGAAACTTCACCGCCCCTTTAAAACAATTTCCATGACTTTCAGGTCCTTTTAAAACCCGATAAATACTATGGCTATCGTCCCAGAAGTTTGATCTCTGCCTGGAAATCTTTGCTTCCTTCTTGGCTCCCACTTGTTCTCTCCATTCCTCAATGTGTGCCCTGGGGCTATTTGCCTTTCTCTTCTTCTTGTGCCGATTGCGGCTGCGACTGGGCGCTGTTATCCATAAATCTCGCCCTTTTTCTCCTTGACCCTCGGGACACCTCCTTCTCCCCGCAGCCGAAGACGACGGGGGAGGAGCAGGAGAAGAGGAAAGTGGTCCTGGTGATGGTGCTGGTGCCCTTTAGTCACCTTCTATTACTTATTCCCGCTGGTTTTTTTTGGATCTATACAAGCTATTCAAATCCTCGATTTGTTTGGTATTCCGCCAGCTTTTACGATCAGGTTTCAGCCCATACAATTAAAAGGACCGTGAAAGGCATATTCCTATACCGCACTGAGGCCGACTTATCGATTACGTTATGTTAATTGCATTGATGTTGGGGTGGTTGCTCTCTTGTCACGTTATATTACTTCAGCAGTGTTTTGCAGCTTCAAAACTATAGAAATCCTTGCATTTCGCCTGCCTTGACTTTAAAAGACGTTGAAACCACCTCTACGTCATTTCAAGAAACTTAAAAGGCAAAATTCGTAACCAATTGTTAACGCGAAGAAAATGATGAAAAAATTATGAGGCTTCTGTGTCTTCAGTCGTACATTAATGAGAGCTTGTGGGGATTTCGGCGATCCAATTTCGTGGCGTAATCGATCTGGGGTAACGTTCTAAAGGAGCCAGTAAACGCCAAAATCCACCCCTCTAAGTTCCTAGCCCTCGACAACTACTTAATGCGGAAAAAACGTTAAAATTTCATTTAAAACCGCCGATCAACTCATAGGGAGCAAATTTTTAATGCCGTTTTAATGCGTATCATGTGGCTACACGTAGTTGTCGGCGTCTAGCTGATCGTGAAGGTGGATTTTTGGGCTTCACTGGGCTGCTAATGTTTCATGTTTTCAATTCGTTAAAATGATGTTTGCAATGAAATCGTTTTCTACTTGGTTCTTCCCTTTTTCGGCCCTGTATTCCCGTCCAGCTGCGGTGAGTCGGGGGCTATTTGCCGGTCAATTTGCACCGTCGAATGTTATCACAGTCGTACCGGTTTCTTCCTTTTCGTTTCTTCCCTGTCAGCTTTCCATACCGCAGCCAACGGAGATCGACTCCCGAACAAATTGTTGGTTTTTCCGTTTGCTTTCTTTTTCACTGACCGTTGCAATTTGCTATTGGTCATGGCACATAAAGAATCGTTTTCTTGATACATAATCAGGTGAACCGTTCATTTTGACAATTTGAAACCTTTTTATGATTTTGGAGAAACTGTCTTTTAGAAAATCTAGATTTTCTGACCGTTTTTGATTACTTATGAAAGGCTAGTCCTGCATCTTTGATTTTTGCAAGGTTTTTAGATATGAAAAACGGTATTGGTCATACAACTTTACTATTTTAGACGAAGCTTTTACTTATTTTCATTGCTTCCGCCGTTTTTTTGTAAAGACATTTCCCAAGCCAATTTTCCGCACATTTCCGATTTTCGTGCTTTTGCGTCTTCCACTTTCCCATTGTTTTGTCGGGACCTTCCTTGCGTGGGGCGTTTTCCTGTTTTCCCCGGAAATAATTTACCAAGCGTGGGCTCCAATTTTTTGCCAGCTTTACGATTTTAATTTTATCTTTTCTAAGTGTCTCGATGCCGATGTCTTTGAAGTATTTCATAAATCGGGAAGTACAGAATCCCGCAATCTATATAACCGAGACCTAGCTAGCGATTCGGTGTATTTTAGCGTTTTCAAGTTCTCTTACATCTTATTTTGCACCTGCACTTCCCGATTTATACCGACAAGGCCACCCTGCTGGCACGCTCCCTCTCTAAAAAACCTGACCTAAATACTCGGTTTGAAAGTACAGCGCTTAAAGTACCATTATCATTCCATCTTCGTACATACATTTCCTCCTCACCTTCCCTCCAAAGTCCTGAATGTTTTTAGTGGACTTGAAAAGAGAGGGCGAGAGTGGTTGTGCTTGGTTCTGCTTCTTCTCCGCCCCTGCCCTACCCCCCATCGAATATTCATGAAAATTCGCTGGGTGTGGGCCCTAAGGGGTGGTGGGGGGAAAGGTCTCGACACGGAAAAAGAAGAACACTTTTCTAGGACCCACCCCTGGCTGGCCAGTGGGCAGCAACCCCCGCGCAAATTGCCCCCGTTAGTCTCGGCAGCCAAAACTGGGCCCTCCTCTACCAACCTCAGCACTTTTTGCCTCACTCCCGGGCCACCTGGTAACAAATTGGGGGTGTGAGGCTGTCGAGCGGATTTTTTCTGGCTGGTGCACATTTTTTTAAACATTAACTTCGGGCCAATTACAGGAAAGAGGCCTTTTTTGATTTTACGGACTTGATTTCCTGAATTTTTTCATATCTCCGATTTTTTTTGATCCGATTACGATATGATTTACTCGGTTTCTCTCTCTCTCTCTCTCTCTGTCTGTCTCTCTCCCTCTCTTTCTTTCGCTCCCTGTCTGTCCCTCTCTCTTACTTATTTCTCGACGGGTCGACAGGCAAACTATCAGGGATCATTTGTCCCGAAAAGCAAATTCCAGCCAACTACATAGCAAAGACTCTTTAGGATTTATTTTTTGCGCCTCCCGGATTAGGCCGTTCCAGAATTTGCCGTCAACCAATTTTCTCCTTCTTGTCATCTACAGCCACTCGTCGTGTCATTCCCGTTTTTCCAGCCTTCTAATTTGTGGTCCTCAATCTCTGCGTCGTACCGTGGACCAATTAACCTGTCAATTCCAGATATCCACGACTAGCAGAAGAGCGTCCCCAAAACAATCTGCTCCTCGGGTTTTTTCCTTTCCCAAAAATGGAGACGATCGCTGGGAGGAGCCTGGCGTTGGCCGAGTTGATGGCCGAGGGGCGGATCCCGGATGATGGCACCAGTCTCAGGTGAGTAGGAAAAAAAGGAACGATACGATAGTGGCATACGAAAATGGATTAAGAGCTTCACTACTCCCTTAAAACACAAAATTTGTCGCAAAAGCTGTGTGAAAATTACCGTTTCCTCCTTCTTCCTTGCTCCTTCTCTTGCTCACCAATTTTTTGATCTGCTCTCCGCGATAAATTAACCCGAAAATCCAATTTCACGGTACAATATCTGCTGACTACCATTCAAGTTGCTTTTTTTCGGATCTCAACGGCGCCGGAAATCAAATTCTAACGCTCTAGTTTGGTAGCTGTCTTCTAGTCGATGACCTTACCTGCAAAAACTTTTGTCCTATTTTTTAGGATAAAATCGAATCTTACGGTACAGTATCTATCCTTCTTCAGATTCTGTTTTTCAGTGCCCTCAACAACAACCACCATCCGGAGATGAGCTTGATATCGCTCGGGTTCTTGAAGGCGTTCTCGGCAGGGCCCGAATCCGGTCAAATATCGCATGCATCGTCGCTCGAAAGTTTGGACTCGAGCCCTGGATCCTTGCTGAATCATATGGGCAGCCAGGTAAGAGAGAGAGAGAGAGAGAGAGAGAGAGAGAGAGAGCGAGAGAGAGATAGAGAGAGAGAGGGAGAGAGAGAGAGAAAGAGAGAGAGAGTGCAAGAGAGAGGAGAGAGAGCGGGAGAGAGAAAGCGTGTGCGATGAGGCGAGAGAAAGAGAGCGATAGTTAGAAAATGCAAAATTTATTAATTTAAACCTTCAGGAACCCGACGACGGCTCTACCTCATGCTCCGAGGATTCTTTCGAAATGTCCTCCACCTGTTCTACACGAGACACCCCTGGACACTCACCGCAGCGCGAGGGAACCTCATCTTCTTTCACTTCCGGCGGCAGCGAGTACAAGTTGGTCATTTTCTCGATTTTCACCGAATTTTCGAAGTTTCTGTCATCCCTATGCAAATGTCAAACCCTCAAAGGCCAGAAATCCTTGGTGTATTCACGGGGTGTGGAGTAGCCAGCGACTACTCGACGTGTCTATTCACGCGGTATAATCCACTTGTTTCCTCCTTTTGGAAGGTTCTGAAGGGATGGGTAACGGCAAGAAGGGGAGGGTGACTTCTTACTTCCAAACCTAGCTCCTTCAGGATAATTTCTAACTTTGAGCCGGCTCAGGGATAGACAGATCCCAAAGAATCTCTGCTAGCTGGCGTTGCCATAAGTTCACAGAACTTGGCCATGGAATCCTGAAATCGGAATTTTACCGCATCTAAATACCTGCGCGCAGCTGGCACGGTCCCATTAAATCTAAACAGCTTAAACACGTCAGTTGGTGTCACGGGTAGTCGTCGAGGCCCAGTCGACAAACAAGGGTAGATTTTGGCGCTTTCCAGACTCTTTAAAGTAGTTTTGTGCCCTGGAATTTGAGCAACCAAAGTACGCCTTCGGCCTTTTCCAAAAAAGTATTCGTTCTCTGCCTTCCGAGTCTCTTTAATTTGCATATTTTCCAGGTTGGACCCCGAGTCTTCGGTGGCCCCATCCCGAGAAGGTTCCTCCGGACGTGATTCTGTGGTTGGGACGCTGCCATCAACTTCTTCACTTTTACTACTCCGAAGACCTCCTTCAACATCGATTAGCATGGATTCATTCTTGTTAAAGGTCCTCTTATCCTTCTTAATTTTGCTGTTTTCGAAAGGTATTTGTATTATTTTTACTAAACCTCGTGGATTGACCTAAATAATGGGATTCGATAAGTCCCCTAGAGAATAAGCGTAGAATAATTTCTTTGCTGTGCCCTGTTTACGGCCGGCAATCCGAAATCTGATCATGAAGCCTCATACGAAGTGGCTGGGGTGTCAATTTTTACGTCTAGCCGCAGGGGAAAATACGTATAAGATTTTTTTAGGATCTAGTTTTTCAGTCTACCTAGAATTTGTTAAAAAATTAAATAACGTTCGCAATCTTTAAATTGCTAGTTTTTGCCGTGAACAGACGTAAAATGCGTAGAATAATTGATTACGACATGTATGTGATTCTAGGACCGGATAACAAACCTCCGTGAAAGCGTCGACGAGCTGGACACGAATATGCCGACGCTGGATTTTGACCGGCTCGAGAAACAGCTCCAATCGGCCGCCAAGGAGCGCGAGGACTCGGAGAGGAGATGGCTGGGTGAAGAGGTCGGCTTTTCGGAGTTAATGTAGAACCTAAGAAAACGTCACAGGCAGGAATCGAACCATTCTATTTACTTTACCTCCAATTTTTTTACTACTTTTACTTTTACATTTTTTACGGAAAATAGAAAAAATGGGACTGGCACAGGATTTTCTGAATTTTTTTTTGACCGAAGCTTGGTGGCACTTTCCCTTTCAAAAGACGGATTTTTCCCATTTATTGCAGCTTCGTGGAACCGGAAATTCGACATCAAAAACCGCTGCGACCCCTCGATTCTGAACTTTACCCCCCTCCCCCCCGTTTCATGCTTTTCTGCCCCTATTTTCGCATAAATAACCAGCCGTGTCTGAATTCGAAATGACAACCCGGGGCCGCTCGTCGGCCCGGCCTTCGACACGTGTCTGCCATTTTTCGCATTTTTCTGGCCTGAAATTCTTTTTTTTGCAGCTGTCGTTACGGTGTTTTTCACCTGCCAGAGGATTTTGGAAAATGGAGCATATAAAACTATTGAAGCTAAATTAAAATTTAACCAGGGTTGAAAAGCCGCTTCGCGACTTTTCAACCCTGGCCCCTTCCTGGACCGCATGCTGTTCTACGCTTTGCATAATTGCGCGGAATTCAGATGACTAAATAAATGAAAATGATTCGCTTCTGACCTTTTATATAGGCGACTTCCTACTTCCGGTAAATGCTAATTTTTCCTAGCGAAGAGGGTTTTACAAAAACTTAAATTTAATAACGAAAATGGCTGATTTTTATAAATTTGATATGTGGGCAGTCATCCCTAGACCATTACGCACCTAATGACGTATCGTACCCACCCCTAACTTCTTCCCCTATAGAGATACGACGGGAACAACGATACGGAAGTGGATGCAAAGTGGCACACACACAGACACTACTTTTTTATATATAGTAGGATAACGGGATTTGCGGGGAACTGTATCTTGAAAATAATGCATGCTGTCTTTTCAAAACAACGGATTAGCTGTTTCGCTAAGTTTTCAGTTCCATTGTTTTTAACCGCTAATTTTGAATTTCAAAATTTGCGTTAATTTAAATTTAAGTTTAATTCCCAAATTTACCTATATACTTGCCTTGAGGAGGTTCTCGAGCGCAACTAATTCCGTCCAAAGCTCTATGTTTTTCTGGCTGGAAAACCGGCAACAACGACCCAAAATGAGGCCAAATTAGCATCACCCCCGAGCCTTGCTTCCAGCTAGGGCCCCAAAATGTAAAATCTCCAGGTTCAACCCTTTCAGCCGCCTAAGCCTGACAATAAGTTAACCGAGCCTAAACTAAGCCTAAGCGTAACCTAAAACTAAACATAAGCCCAAACCTAAGCCCAAAGCTTAGTAAGACAAAGCCCAAGTCTCAGCCAAGCCTAAGCCAAGCTTAAGCTAAGCCCAAGCCTAAGCTTATGCCTATGCCAAGACTATCTTTTCAGCTATTTTGATCTACTAAAATTAGCCATCACATCTCCTCAAATTATACGCCTCATTTTTCAGCCTCCCCATCCATCCCCCCATTATCCCCGAATTTCCATTTCCATCCATTTGCCACCACCACCAGGATAGCAAATTTTGCGGGTCATTTGGCCCTTTGCCGGGCTAAGGTTTCACACATCTCCTCCGCGTCTCGAATTTCAAAATTTTCCGGAATTTGGCCCCGGAATTCCGGGCGGCGTATGGATTTGCGTTTTCGCCGTCTGGATTTTGCTTTTTACGAAGTTTTTAAGCCTGGAAACTAGTAGCTTAAATTCCGTGCGTAATCGCACGAGGTTTGACGTTAATTGGAATCTAGCCAACCCTAAAATCAAGATGGAAATAGTGAAAACAACGATTTGCTACCAGAAAATGGCTTGAAAAATTTGAAACTTCAGATTGATGCGAAGAAAAATGTCTAAACAATATTTTTCAGGTCCGAAAGCGGTTAGCGACCCAAATCGACACCTACTCCAGCCCCTCACCGATGTTGACCAATCGGCAAAATCGGCCGATGGGCATGAGATTGCAGACTGGGATGAATCTACAGGTGAGTAGGGTTCAATGGGCCTTTAAAACGGTATCTGTTGTCTCTCTCGCTCTCCCTCTCGCTCCCTCTCTCTCTCTTTCTCTCTCTCGCTCTCTCTCTTCAACTTTTATTTCCAGGTCTGCTACATCAACGAGTTAAGCGAGACCAGCGAAGCAGCTTCAAGCTCCGGTAATTCCTTACAGATCATTTATCCTACATATCTTACTATATTCATACAAATTTTTACACCTTTTACAGCTAATTTTGTTTTACGTTAATCGTCGCTTTTCAATAATTTTCTTGTTTAAGAAAGCGACGAGGAATGCCGAATGTCGAAAAGCCGATCCGTTCCCTGCCTGAAGTCAAAAGCGAAGCGCGAAGACCCGATCGTGAACGAGCTGCGGAGGCGGGCCGGAGAGGGGCAGAAATTGGATCCGGGTACGGTAGTTGGGGCAGGAAATAATGTAAAAAACTGGGAAAGGCGTTAAAATGCGCTTGAAAAATTTGTGGAAAAATCTAAGAAAGTTTAGGACATTAAAAGACCGCGAAAACGAGTCAGACACTAATTTTGAGCTTTAAATGACGTTGGCAATTTGGGAAAACCTTTAAATATAGCTTCATCTTAGTCAACATTTATTATAGCTACTTTTAATTAAATCCCACTAATCCATCTATGCAAATTTCGCTTCCGCACCTATCCTCCCATTTTTTTAATTAGACGCCCCGGTGGAAAAATGAGATAAAAGAGAAAAAAGCGAGCCCGGGTCATCCATCCGTTGAATTCCCCATTTCCGGGTCAAACGGCGGCCGCCCCGAGCTAGGAAAAAAGGAAAAGGAGAAAAAGATGAATATGGGCTAATGCATCAACGGGGGGTCCCGCCACGGCCTAGCAACCGCTTTTTTTGGGAATTTTCGTTTGGGGACCAGAATATTTATGTAAATGGCTAGGGAAAAATATCGTTAAAGTATGATAATCAACATTATAAATGTGGTTAAAAAAGTTGAATTAAGTAAATTCAGTAATTTAATGAAATGCCGCTTCAAAGATACCTTCGTAAACTTAACAAATGATGTTGTGCTGTTGTGCTGTGTGCTGTGCGGTCCACCCTTGATCAACCCCTTTCCCCATCTCTCCCACATGACCGTGTGGCCTAATGGATAAGGCGTCGGACTTCGGATCCGAAGATTGCAGGTTCGAGTCCTGTCACGGTCGAAAACTTTTGCTTTTTGCGTCGGAGGCTGAGAATAATAATCCGGGGTTATTGCTACGAAATTCACAAAAGAACGAGATCAAAAGACGAAATTATGCTTTATCTAACGATTTATTTAGCTTTTCCTAGCTTCCTCGCTTTTCGCAACTTCTATCCTTTTCCTCCTCATCAATATTGATGAGGGTGGCGGCTTCTAGGCTTTTTGCGCTTAAAAACGAGGCTAATTATTTAGCCACCAAGAAGAGAGCATTTCTGAACGCCCCGTTGGCCCGAGAGGGGATTAGTCTGATGGATGGGAAGGGGAGAAGGAGGGCATTCCGGGGGATTACGGACCGGCAACTCGTGCTTTTCATAGCTTTTCCTAGCTTCCCGAAGCAACAAAAGAGTCAAAAATGGGAACCGAAACTTGGAGAAGAAGAAAAGGCGGTTTGGGGACCCTAAAAATAAGCTAATGATATATAAAGAAAAGATAAAAAGGCGCCAGAACCTGAAAAATGCAAAAATGTGAAGAAGTAAAAAGGCAATTGACTAAAAAAGCCACATAATTGCCTAGAAACGACAAAAGCCAGCTTTAAACAAAAAAAATATCAAATTATTTTTTTAGCCGAGCGACAGCGTCTTCTTAACGCCGAAACGAATGTCGTACTGGCAAAATCGAAAGAAGCCGGTGCAAAAACGTTAGAAGATTATAGGTAAGCTTTAATGATCTGAATTCGATAAAAAAAATTTTTGAAAGGTCATAAATTTTTGTAAGTACAGTACGTGATATAATAATTTATAGCAGTTTGCAATAATCGGATAATATAAAGCAAATCAACCCCTTTCAGAAGAACAAAATCCCGTGCCTGCGAGATCCCACGACAAAGCCGACAACTCCTGAGCAGGTTATCAACTTCTGAAATTCAGGAAATACTTGACAAGATCCAGAACGCAATTGCGAGTACGTTTCTGGACCACTTACACCCCCTGAAAACCGTAAATTTTCTAAAATTTCGGCATTTTAGCGAAAAACCATCAGCTCGTCTCGTTACTAATCGAAAGGGATACGTTGCATATGGAGCACGACTCGTTGCTGGTCGATATTGAGGATTTCCAGGTATTTTTGTTGCTGTTTTTTGAAGTTGCAGGCTGTAGAATAAACGATTTTTAGCCCTTTTGAGCCCTTTTACAAAACCGGTCAACAATTTGTTTTAGGAGCACGAAGCCGACGCGCCGGCCCTCGACTTCCAGAAGCTTCTCAAGTCTCAGGAAAACCTTGGCAAAGAGCCAATCCTGCAAGAACTTCCGGAGCGGAGATCACAAAACGGGAATGTCATATCGGTAAGCAAACAGATAAAAAATCAATGATAAATCACATTTTTCATCGGCATTGGTAATTTGCAAATTCTGTAAATCCTGATTTCCTAAGTTTCGCACGGCCTTTAATGGGTCCATGAAGGGCGGAGGTCGACCCCTGCGTCGACTAGGTATCGACAAGCCATGAGATATTCCAAATTATGCGTTCCAAATTATTTTATTTTGATTTTAAGCGTTCATAAAAAAATCATTTTGATGAGTTTTCAGGCGATTTGGTTGAGACGAAATTTGAAAGTGATGCGTCATTTGGTGCAAAGCGTAGCTGTCAATACCCAGCCTGTTGTAGGGGTAGATTTACGCGCTTCATTGCTCCTTTAAACTTTTGGAAATTTACTTGAGAAATTGCAATCGGCTCTAAATCGTTGGTATCAACTTTTATGGAACTTCGAAAAGCGTTAGATAGTTATTTCTATATTTCCCATTTTTCAGCCTCCCTCCCCGGCACCTCCATCACGGCCCAAGTCACTAAAAACCAAGTCACTTCCACAAAAAACATCAGCCGCCTCTCAACTAGCATCCCCCATCTCCCCATTTGCCCAACTGTCACCCTCGAAAATTTTGTCAAATTTTAGGATATTCAGGCGGTAAAACGGAAACAACCTAATTTTCTGAAATACCGTAACCCCAATTTTTTATTACGATAGTTTTGGCTTTAAAAAAGACTGGGTAAGAATTGGTCCCCAAGGTTGTCTAGAATTTTTGTAATTTTATTTATTTATATTTTTCTACAGGGTCCTCAAAGGTTCAGTGGACCGTCCTTTCAATTCAACAGAGCTTTCAAAAAAATTTGGATGTTTTAAAGGGAGTTCGAAGGCAAAAAAGCCATTGACTTTTCAAATGGCCAAAATTTTGAAAACAGATTTTTTGGAATTTTCGCCGGTTACGGTAGTTATTTTGGCTATATTTTACAAATTCTAAAAGTTGATAAAGTAAAATTCAATTTAAAGTTGAGATTAGAAAAATCTAAAACAAAGTCAATTTAAAATCAAAATTGTTGTAATTACAGGTGGTAAAAAACTACCCGCTAAAGTTATGGATTGGCCTTCTCCGTCCCTTTAAAACGGACGATTTCTACACTTAAATTTGATATTGATCTAATACGACTATTGCCTTACCATTATTGGCAATATTCATCGTATCAAAAGGCTGTGCATGGCCAAATAGAGGAAAAGCCTAGCTGGCGATAAGGCCGCTCCTCACCCCCCGTCAAAACCCACAAACCCGGTCACCCAATATTATTGATTGATTTTCATTTTTCTCATTATTTTTATTCGTTATTTATGGTGCTTTATCGTGTATTTTTATTTGTTTTTCTTTGTGCATTTTCGGGCCAGATTCCGAACTTTCCAAATGACGGCCATACTTCTGCTCTACCAGTTCCACGCCCCCTTCACAGTCAAAAATATTCACTTGGCAATAAATGGATTTTTATTTATCTTTGCTTATCTATTCTTAATTTTTAATTAACACGAAAAGCAATTTATTTTATAGCAGAAAACACCGAAGATTTAATCCATAATTTTTCTTCGATTTTTACGCTAATTTCATAATTTTCAGACACTGTTTTTTCAAAAACTTATCGAATTAAAATACTTTAAAGGCTGAAATTAACAAACTAAAAAGTCGATTTAGCTTAATGACATGGTAAATAATAAAATCTTCAATTTTTTTAGTTTTTGGAATTGTATGAATTTGCATAATACCGTCAAGGTGGAAAGGCGTCAAGGTGCCTTTCCGGCAAATAACATCACTGTTCGCGGGGTGAATCAAAATGTGCGGTCACGGCGATGATAAATCGCCTGGCCGAGATTTTCCTACATTTACTACAGTTCCTAACGTTCTTTTTCACTTAACAACTTTCTCAAAACTCTTGAAATATTTAGATCGGCCTTAATTTTGATTATACACCTCACAGCCAGCCTTAAATTTGCCCTTCCCCTACGGCCGAATTAAATTTGTTACTAAATTGGGTGTTGAAGCGCAAAAATTCAGCCGATCTAACGGCCCTCTCCAGAAAATCCCATAAGCAAAGCCCTAATCTGGCGGGAATTCCGGACATCCATCCGGCACAGGGAGACTAACAGTTGCTAGGCAATGACACCGGTGAGAGGCCGTCGGTAGTCGCAAATTCTGAGCTCGCCCTGAAAAAAATGGCTGCCCGGGTTTTTTCGAATTGATTTTTGGGCTGTTAGAATGTCTAAGATTGTGTTGCAAAATGGCAAACGTTGTGTGTTTTTGCACGTTGTGTCTATTCTGACGCCGCGTCACCTGCAAAACCCCCCGAACGCTCAGAAACTTGTGTTCATTTTCAGAAAAACCGACGGAACGGTGTTGCGCGCTTTACCTGGTCCGACAAGCCGTAGCTCAATTATGGTTTGAAGAAACGATTGATTTGCTTTTTGCGTGCTATCGAGGCAATCTTCGTTTATCTCGCCAATCGGCTTTTAGCGGTTGGATCCCAACAAATTTTCGACGAGTTTCCGTGAAATGCTGTTCTATTTCGCTCTTTTTCTAACAATACTTAAACGCAATCTTTTATGACAATTTTTCTTACTACTCAAAACTGCCTACAAAACCTGCTAATAATCGAATTAAAGGTGGATCCGCAATGGTTTTTGATGCGAAATTGAGTGAGCGGCCAGCTGCCTAGTGTAGATGCCCATGGTGTAGGAGTAAGCGTGTAGAATGTAACGAAAGGTGTAAAGTACGGAAGAATAGGGCTTTTTTGGCGCTGGATCATTTGCCAGAATGTAAGGCTGCCCCACCGGAATGAACTTTTGCACCCGATGCGGAAGCTCCACTAAACCCCTTTTTCTCGGAGGTGACAACCCGGTGGACCTGGTAATTGGTTGGCTATGACGAACGCACCGCTATGACGTTGTAGAATTTTGGCTAATTTATACTAGATCAGTATACTTTATACTTTCATACTTCGTTATCATGTTATTCTTCATTTAACTGTCACTAAATACTGAGATTTTTCAAGGTTCTGACTAGGAATTAAATTATAATTCTCAAAAAATCAATACGTTTTTCAACGCTAAGTACGCAAAGCAACATCCTAATAAAATTAAGCAGCTAAAATAAGTTAAACGGTGTTTTGAAAAGGATTATTTTGGAGGGCAAAGGAAAACCCATATTTTCCTGTTTATGGTTTTTCGGCTGAATTCCAATTCATTGCTATAACCTTTGTTTTATTGCTGCCCCACCCCGACATCACGACAGAGTTTTGAACACGCCCAAGTACCAATACCCAATAAAAAACGAGTTTCCGGCCCATTTATCTCCGTGGCTGGTGTAGGTACAGGGGAGTGTTGCGGAGTGTGATGAGCACAAATCCCGGCCAAATATGCCGACGACGAGTCGGGTAGGCGAGTGAGAAGTGGGTAAACAATACGGTGGCTAGAAAAGGGAGGAGAGAGGAGGAGAGGGGGGAGGAGAATACCCAAGAAAGAGGGGGGTTTGGGAAGGGAGGGTGGCCACAGCGAGAACGCATTAAACGTTAAAATGGCGGGTTGTTGGTTTTCATATCTCTCGCTCTATCTCACTCACTCTCTCTCACCTTGTCTCTCTGTCTCCCTCTCCCTCTCACCCTCTCTCTCTCTCTCTCTCTCTCTCTCTCTCTCTCTCTCTCCATTCGCTCTTTCTCTCTCTCTCTCTCGCTCTTTCTCTCGCTCGCGCTCTTTCCATATATCGCTAGCCCGACGCATTTGGCTGTATTATTTATGTAATTTTTTACGCATGTTCGGAGTACTGTATCGGAAAATGCAAGCGCTCCTGACTTGCCTGGCTCTTGCTACGTCCAAAATTGAAACGTTTCCGGACGCGAAAAACCCCCTATGGAATCCTCTATTTGCATTCCACGCCCTCCGAACCGCGGGTCAAATTTCGTCGAACCCATTTTGGCCTCAAATTCGTGTTAGGGTTTTGTGCTTTTTGGGCAAGAACCATTTGAATTTTAGCGCCTTGATGCTCTCAAAAAATTTTATTTTGCAGCGTTCACTAAACAAACGTGTCGGCGCCCGCGTATTTATCCGATCACGCGCTGTAGATTCTCACCCAGATTAACGTCTTTTTGCACGGTTCCGGAACCTTATTCATATTTTTTAGCACAACTATATCTTCTACATTCGTTCCGCAACTGCCCTGCCCCTCATAAACCGGTGGATCCCATCGAAAATGCGCTTTTTTTGGTTGCTCATCGGCCATCGGGCCACCCATTTCCGCCCGACCAACCGGGCATTAGTTGATTAATTCGGCCCGGGGAAGCGCCGGACAAATCGACGGGTCCATCCAGGCACTTGACTGAATTACCCTTCCAAACTGGCAACGATAGAGTTAGGCGACGTTTCGCTACTATCTACGCTACGGAATGTAGCGTATAACTCAGAAACAGCCCCTTAGCAATCAAGAATCGATGCTAGGATAGTTTCCTGATTGAGTTCTCGAGTTTATTGACTTTCAAATTTCACAATTTAAAATTGCAATTTAGATTTAGCAACTTTAATTTTAATGTCCAGTGTGTTTCGGCCCGCGAAACGCAACGCACCGTCCACAACGCGCAGAACAAATTCCACTGCGCCATAAAAACGGAAAATCGCGCATTGCGTGTCGGCAAAATCCATAGCCAACCCTGAAAACCTGAAAACGATGGCGATCCCACTTTTTCGTAGCTTTTCGATTCGATCCTTGTCTATTAATTTTTACATACCTTTACCTGATTTTCATATTTTTTAGTTTATTTGCTACCAGGGATCTCGAGATACTTGCAGCTCCATGTCATGGCCTTTCCCAAGTTTCCATATTTGCCTAGAAAAATCGAATAGGGCCCCCTAAAAAGCCCCCACGTCGTCGGCGTGGTCGTTCGAAATATTTGCACTTGAGCTTCAGCTAGCCCGGCAATTCCCCGCAGACACAATATCAATTTCCGTTGTTATCATGCATCAAAAAAACGACGTTTTGTATGCAATTCCAAACTTCAATTTTATTTTTGATAGTGAGGGCTAACACTGAATATAAAATCTTATGTGATATATTTATCTTCTATTTATCTTAATATATTTATTTATCTTTTATCTTCCTTACACTACTTTTTAGTTGATTTTTCAATGGATTTTTTAGATGTAATGACCAAAAGATGGAAGACGGCCTTCATTCTCCTGTCGGCGCTACCATTTGTCGTTATTTTCACGTTTTTTAGGACTGGTAAGATTTTCTATACCTTAAAATTCAGCGTGTTTGTCTATACAAAGGCCTTAAAATACGTGCAAAATATTACTGAGCTATTTTTATGCAAAACATACCTTAAAAACCATTTTAGACAATCGCCTAACAAGCTTTGGTTCATTCGAAAACCTATTCCTCATCGATCCACTTGAACAGAAATCTAGAATTTTACTGAATGGCACGGAGAAAGTGGTATGTTTTGTTCGTATTTCACGATACATCGCCCCTTAAAAAAATGCGTAAATACATTGCGTGTCCGATTTTTAGGACGTGGCATTCGTCGTGCTCGTCCGCGACCGGCACAACATCACCGAGTACGAGTTTGCCCAAATGACTGTTAAGTGCTACGCGGAATCGAGGGGAATACCGTATTTTCTGGTGGATGAGACGCCGGAGAATCGGGAGGGATGTGGAATGGAGGATGTAAGTGAGAGAGACAGAGCGAGAGAGAGAGAGAAGAGAGAGACAGAAAGAAAGATTTTTATCTTAAGTTTTAGCAAATGTACCGTCGACACTGTATTTTGGCAAACGTAATGGCCGCAACAAATCATAAATGGTTCGTCATGTTTGACGCCGACATGGGTAGGTTTGACAGCGAGGCAGAGACAGAGCGAGATATAAAGAGAGAGAGAGAGAGAGAGAGAGAGAGAGAGAGAGAGTGAGAGAGAGAGCGAGGGATTACCAGAACATCAATAAAATTTCCGTTTTAGGCATCATCAACCCTCGACAAAAAATCGATCGCTTCATCCCCAAAGATGACTCCACTTTCCTGGTCTTGACGAATCGGGTGATGAACTCGGAGATTATGACCGGGAGCTACATCGTTAGGTTAGAGCATCATACTTTTTGAATGGTATAACAGGGACACTTAGATAGAACGTTAGTAGTAGTCTCCCGGACGAACAATTCCGGCTGCAGTAGGCCATTAAATTCAACCTGAAACCCATAAAATATCCTGAAAAATCCCCATTTTCAAGCCTATATCTAGAAATGACAAGCGAGGCCGCGGGTTTCTCAATTTTTGGGCATCCGGCGATACAAACTACACGGGCCTGGTGGGCAGTGATAACGCCGCTGTACATGTACGTTTCTCTATCGTTAATTTTTGGAAAACCATGATTTTAGAGTACTTTAATCCGAAAATACCTCCCCCACCTCGCGGCCGACCTCAAGAAGTGCGAGACGTGGTGGCGGAGTGCTACGTAGGCGCACAGTATAGCAATGAAAATGGTGGTTTTAGGGCATTCTGTCGCCTCTTCCTTTATGAAGTCTGTGTCAGGGATCTATTGGATGAGCATGAAATTCCGGGAATTCAGGTGAGTTTAACGTTTTCTCTCTCTTGCCCACTCTCGCTCTCTCACAACCATTCCCTTTCGCTCTCTCTTCCCCTAGCACTTCGTTTTTCAAAAAGCATTTTTAGTTCTTGCCAAAGACCTATTCTTACGTGAGAGACGGCTGGCTTACAAACGGGAAATTCAGCGACGATGATTTTGTGTTTCACAACTGGAAGAACAGGTACGGAAATTTTTTCGAATTTAATGAGAACTATTATTGGTATAACAAATTGTAGTCTGTAGATTTCTCCAAATGGCTATTTTTTAGCGTCAAAAACAACCGGAAAGCATTCGGAACCTGGGAGTTCCAATTTGACGATTCGGCTTTCAAAGATCTCAGGTAAGAATTAATCTTTCCCCAAAAGCGGGGAGAGAGTTTTGTGAGAGAAAGAAGGGGAAGAGAAAGCGAAAACCCCGATCAATAAAATTTTCATATTTTAGTTGGTGCAACACCTCCCAGTCGGCCGGCGAGCTGTGGCGGTACAAGGATGGGTTCGCCGTTGGAAAAGATGTGATCAGAAAGTAGGTTATAAGAGTACCCGTTACGTTGCGCTCTATTAATGCGTCAATTTTATGATTCTTTTGTACAACTCGCTGTTAATTTTTGCATTTTCAGACGCTTGGATGTATGGATCAAAAACACGGGCACCGAACGAAGACGACAAAGACGGCGGATTAAACTTTTTAAGCCCCCCAGGGGTTCAATTGTGAAGAATTGCAAATGATCTGATTATTTCGGTCGCTTTCTCTCTCCTCTCTCACTCTCTCGCCCTCTCTCACCCCTTCACTCTCTCCTCTCCCCCCTGTTTTCCAAGGGCCGCCAATTTCTATACTTTAACTTTATAACGGGTATCACCACTCAACTCTGTGTGTAATTTGCGGGTATTTTTTAATGGCTTAGAAAGTGTGATTGAAGCTTTGTTTTTATGCTCAGAAATTTAATAAAAGAATTTATCGCATTTAATGGTCCTTCTCCTTCTCAGCGGCAATTTGTTCTTGGATGTGCTCCCAGTCGATGAGTCGTACTAAAAGGGTATATTTGCTGGTGGGCAAAATTTCGGTTTTCAAGGGCCGGCGAAGTTAACGTTTAGGAACTAAGAAGAAGCCAGGAAGCCTGGAAAAATTCGGATTTTCAAGTCCAAAATTTTAGAATTTATGCAAAAGCCATAGCCTTGTCCTGCCCATCCCTTGAGCCGGAAATAGAATTACCTTGCTGAGCTGCTCCAGAAACTTTTGATCCATTTTAGAGATGTTATTATTCAAATCAAATCCTACTCAAATCCGATTTGATTTGAATAAGAAGATTTGATATTTGATTCCGCCGAAATCAAATCTGGATTTGATTTGAAACTGGCTGGACTTTCAAATCAAATCCAGATTTGATTTGAGAAACTTTCAAATTTGGAGTAATTTTTACGGATGTAAATCACAAGTCGAGCACCAAAAAAATGTAGGGAAAGACGGAAATTTTAATTTTTTTTGCATATGATCATCATTGAATAAACCGGAAACGGCTGATAAGCATCCATTTTCTCGCATTTGCTTCGGAAATTTGGGTTGCTCAAATTAATCAAATCAAATCGGTCTAGGATTTGATTTGGATTGGACTTCCGGTTCAAATCAAATCCGATTTGATTTGATTCTGCCGGCAAATCAAATCAAATCTGGATTTGATTTGAGAAACTTTCAAATCCTCAGATTTGATTTGAATAATAACATCTCTAATCCATTTCCCGCTTGCCGAACTCGTCGAGATACTGCTGCCGGTACCCGAGTTCGATATCCACGTGCATTTTGTGCTTTATCGCGAGATCGAGGGCTCTGAATTTCAGGTGTAAAAAAATCTACCCTTCTATCGACTGGGTCTTGACAGAAAAGTGGAAGTTCACATCAGCTTAATAGTGAATTTTAATAGTTCTTACCGTAAAGTGTTTTTACTCAACCTGGAGTTTCGATTCGGGACCAAGTGCATCTTGTACAGAATTTTTCGCTGATTTCGAATATGTTTTCCAAATTTGCTACGGACTTTTATTTAAAAAATCATTCCCTCGATTCTTAATTAATTCCCGAATCGAAACTCCAAGTTGAGTAAAAACACTTTACAGTTAGCACGTCAAGCTTACGCGTCAAACCGGGTTGCATTTCGTGTGTGGCTAGGCGTGCCTCGAAGCTGCCGACACCTAGTATACCAGAGAGGTCTATTCTTAGGCTTCATAGTACCCTTAAATTGATTATAACAGATTAAACAAAAAAATCTACTAATAAAATTAAACCTACCGACTGCAGATTTTATGGTAAATCAGCATGTTACTTGCTAAAGCAAACCGGATGATGATGATTTTGCCACGCTGCTGATGTGAGAAATGTCCTGGCAGTACAAACCTGTTGAAACGGGTCGCAAATGGCAGCGGCGGCGCTTCTTGGCTCCGCAAGTCTCCCAACCAATTCTGCACGGGACATGGATGCTCCAGCTCGGTCGCTCTGTACGTCCCGAAGTTGAGTCTGTTGCTCTACGACCCGCCCGGACCGGCCCTAAAATTTCTCGATTATGTAAAAGAGACGCTACCGAGTCCGATAGTGAGCTTCAGCTGCAGGGATCGCCGGAAAAGAAAGCGGTAGCGCGTTTCAATTTTAACCAGTGCTTCAGCGGCGGTGGGAAATTTACAAATGTCGTGTCGCTTTATCCCTCAAAATTTGGATAAACTTTACAAAAAAACACAAGAACAAGCAGTGACTAGCATCAAGAAACAGCAGTTACGCAACAACACACCGAAAGCCACGAAGAATGCGAGGTGTAATCATACCGTTACCGGTGTCGGCGAGCTGTTCAATGATGGCACGATTAGAGAGAATAGGGGAGAATAGAGCAGGGTACGGTTTCATTGGGACCTTGACTAGCGAGCGTAGAAATGAGGGGCTATGAATGAACGAGGCTGGATTTTTGGGGAGAATCAACGAATGTGACTTCAAAAGTGAAAGGGGTAAGGAAAAAACCAGAACGTTCGGGACCGATTCCTTGCGTCGCGGAGGGCGTGGCCAAATTGGTCCTAAATTCAGAATAAAAAGTTATAGTGCATAGCTAGCTCACCGCGGCTAGTGTGGCACATTATTGTGCTGATGTTGCTCCGAGCCATTGCCTTGCTCCATAGTAGATCCAGTAGATGACCCTGCCATCGCGTCACCGCTTTGGTCGATCGCTCCGCCCGGTCCAGCCGCCATAAATTGCAAAGCTAAAATCCGGCAGGTTTATGAGACTTCTTATGAATAAAAACCAAGTGAAAATCGAACGAACCTTGGATACTCTGCCAAATTCTGGCTTGATAGTCAAGATCCAGATGATTACCGTTCGGGGCAGGCGGGCAATCGATTGATTGACGGAGGTCTAAAATGAGGTCTGGATGATCGTCGGCTCTGAAACATACTGAACACCGCCCACTCCAGTTCCCACAGGCGAGTTTCCACCATCGAATTCATTTGGAAAGCGTCCCAGGCGCCAGGATATGGATTTATTGCGAAGCCGCCATCCGCTGGACCCTGGAATTGACGGATTAGTTTCGAAGGTTTGTCAACCGCGAAAGCTGGATTGGCGCTGGTTGTAGGCGCGTTGTCCACAGCGGGGCCGCCGATGTATTGGAAATCCGGAACGCTAAAGAAAAAAAAATGGTTATTGGGTTCAAACAAACAATTGGGGTTGGTAGCCAGATGCGGCCTGTGGGTTTTGTTCATACGGCCAGGCGCAGATATTCTGAAGTCCAGAAGTGCTAGGCTGTTGGGAGGGATCGAACGACTGGCGGGCCTAAAATTTATTGATCCGTCCGGCTCTCTCTCTCTCTCTCTCTCTCTCTCTCTTTCTCTTTTTCTCGCTCTTTCTGGCTCTAGTTCACGTTAGAATCTCTCCAAGAAAACCGACCATGTTGTGAAGCGGACGGTCGGGCTCAGCAACAGCGTCATTTTGTCTGAAATTCTTGTATTTTTCAGGAAAGGCGAAAAAATCTAGAAACACTTACGCTCCGTATTGTTGCGTAGACATGGCGTGCCAGCTGGTTGCGCGGATATTGGTCACGGGGGCTGCCACCTAGAAATAAAAAAAATAGCCGAACAGACAGACAAGACAATTAGAAAACTACCAGGGTTGAAAAGCCGCTTCGCGACTTTTCAACCCTGGTCCCGTCTCGGACCCCATAATATTCTGCCCTTTGCATAATTGTCCTCCATTCAGAAAACAAAAAAAATGAAAAGAACCCTTTCTGCCTCTTTATATAGGCGACCACCCACTTCCGGTCTATGCTAATTATCCCTAACAAAGAGGTTTTTACAAAAACTTAAATTTAATAGCGAAAATGACCAATTTTTAAAAAGCTGATATGGGTGCAGGCATCTCAAGACCGTTGCGCACCTAATGACGTATCATACGTAGCCTAATACCCGTCCCTTCTTGAGACATCCTCCGGACAGACAGACGGAAGTGGATGCAAAGTGGCACACACACACAAACACACACACACACAGACACTATTTTTTTATATATAGTAGGATTGTCAAAAAGCTTACCCTTTGTCGAGCCTCGGTTTGTCTCATAGTCGTTTGTTTCGACTGCGACGGTCGATTGTTCTTGACACGCCTAGAAGTTGATCAGCATTTTTCTTATCAGTGTACAAGCTTCATTCTTATTTACTTCAAAACGCATCAAAACCCTGAAGGACACGGCTGATTCTTTATGCCCTTACCCGATTAAATAGCGCCAAAAATTCAGGCGAGCGGATGGCTTGCAGGCACCGTCCGCATCATGGTACTTTTTCAAGCGCTTTGCCATCTAAATACTTTCAAGTCCGTGTTGCTTGAGAGTTACCTCGGCCTCCAGCTCCTTCGCTTTGTTATCTCCGATCACTCCATACGCATCCGGTTCCTTCTTGTGTCTTGGTTTGTACAATTTGTCCACATCTTCTTTCGTGATATCCCGATATGGATTTAGCTCATTGGCAATCATTTGCTGAATGGGTGTGTTAAATGGGAATTCAGTTTTATAGGTACCTTCACTCCAGATTTCACGCTGCCGTTCTGGTTTCTTTTCCCGTACAAAACGGATGGGACTGGTGGAGGTGGAACGCCTTCTGCATCAACGAGCGCTTGCATCTCAGGGCTAAATATCAGCCGTGCTTGAGCAAAGGTAGGAGGCAAACCAAGAATACGTGCTTTCGATCCAGCAAGTAAAAAGTTGTCCATTAGCATCTCGAACGCCGCTCACTGGGTAGCCTAAATACCAGGCCTTAGTTCGAAAAGGCTAGATGCAACGTTTCGCCAGCCCCAAAAAGTATGAACACATACGTTCATCTACCGACAGATTGTTGGGATTTCTCGCGTTGTTGCTATTACCCCCGGACTGTAACGAGTTGTCATGAAACTGTTGCTGAAGTGCAGCCACATCGGAGACCTAAAGTTCTGATTTTGCGAGAATCGCAAGCAATTGTTAAAACGTTTTCCGGCTATTAGGAGGGGATAGATGGGCAAACAAGGAAATGAGCAAAGAAAAAAAATAGGGTGCTTTTACCGACCAGCTTTTAAAGATATGCATAAGCCGGAGGCACGAGAATCTGTAATTTGCAGGTACTGATGATTTGAAACCTATCCCTTCTGCTATAGAGGACACGAACAAATATCACCCACCTGTTGAGACGGGCTTGCTGAGTGATGCTGCTGCACAGTACTTCTTTCTTGTGTCCTGACGTAGGGGCCCATGGCCGTCCGGGGGCCTAAAAAGGTTGTTGTGTAGAAAAACGAACATACCATTCCGGGTACCATTAATACTGGGGAGAAGGCAATGCTGTGGATTTGATTGCTGTGGACGTGGAGGTGTAAGGCCTGAAAGAGTTTTTAAAATTTGCCCCGGACCCGTGCTATTTTTCCAATCGCTTACGCCATGGAAAGCGACAGCGCCCGACCGAACGTCCCCAACATTACTAAAGCCGGCCCATTTGTGTCACACCATTTAGTCTTCGGTAGCTTTTTAATTGTTTCAGAACAATTTGCCAAAGCGCAAACAAATCTCCCGTACCTGGCTGACCATATCCTAGCTGCTGGCTGAAGTCCGCGGTCCTCTTTGGCTCGTCCGACATAGAACCCACTGAAAATTGCACGGCAATTTACGATAAATTTCAGACACTGAAACACGGTCAGTTTTAACGAATTATAGTTTTTTCCTATTTTGCCGGCCTTACTGCCCGGCTGGAGAGTGAAAAAGGCGCGCTCAACTCAAAAAAATAATTCCGGAAAACGCTAAAATCGGATTTTTTTTGCGGCTTCGCTATGATGCAAAGAACAATGGCTGTCGGACACCAATGGCTAACTGGGCAGCGCGTTTTTCCTGGTCTGCCGCACTGAGACCCCAATGGCTGGCGACAGGCATACCAATACCAACAGAACCCGGTTGACCGGGTGAGATAGTGGTGTCAGATTGGGCAAATTGAGAGGGGTCCTGTGTTGCAGAGCGTGAAACCCCGAGAGGGCAAATTTGAGTCAACTTTCCTGAGGGCAGCCCCAAACAAACAAACCAACAAAAAACGGGGGCATGCATTTTGCAGAGGGTGCCTACCGTACTAATTACTGGGTGTCCCAAAAAAAGCACCCTCCTCTAGCGGTATGGAAAAACTTCGGATCGGGATGATTTTTAACACATTTGAAGGCTCTCCAAAATGCGAGAAAACAAACGGGCTTCCTTTTCTAAGATTTATTCCGACGCGTCCGATATGCAAAGTTTTTTCGAAAAAACGGGTAGCTGTTCATGGGGAATATCGCAATTAATATGCAAATATCGCGTAAATCTGCCGTTTTCATGGTCTTTGGACATCAAATTCGCGAATAAAAATACATAATGCAAGAAATGAACCCTCTTTGTTTTCGGGCCTTTTTGTGAGCTTTCGATACCCACCTAAACGGTCAATAACCGGAGACGACTGCGCGCCGCTTGGGGGTGCTTTTTCGGGACACCCTGTAAATCTTGTAGATCTTGTAAAAGATTAATCGATTGATCAGGCCTTAGTCAACAGACAATCTGTCATTATTTTGCCCTGATTTGAAGGCCGTTCTTTGCATTAGGCTGCTCGGGGCCATGTTTTCTATAACTTATCACCCCAAAATTAGCAGCATGCCATCAAGAAACTTGAAAAATTGCAGCGGTTTTTAAAACCCGACCAATATTCTTCGCAGTGTAACCAATCCTGCCCGGCTGCTTAATTTAAAGGCTTCTAAAGGGCTATATAGCAAGAAGATTCCAGGTGCGCATTTTGTATTTTTTGGTCACCGACGACGTCACGGGGTCACATGGCCAACCATGGCTTGTATACAACTTTTCCCGTTCAAGTTTCTCTCAAACTATCACCAATTGATTCATCGTTATCTCGTCGATTGTTCTTGCCGCTTTTCCAGTTCTTCTCCAAATTGACGTTACCATTCTATCTAAATCGTTAAAATATTCGAGCAGCTACACGACTACGTTTCTGTAAAAAAAACAATCTACTTTATATAAATTTTTCTAATAGAAAAAAATAGTGTTTGTGTGTGTGTGTGATACTTTGCATGCACTTTCGTCAGTTTGTTCCAGTAGTATCTCAATAGGGGAGCAAATTAACGGTATGTTTGATACGTCATTACATGTGTAATGTTCCTGATTCGACTGCACACATGACGTATTTTTCAAAACTTGCAATTTACGACATTAAAATTAGCTTTTCACATTCTGGGCGATCCTCTCTCTTAGGAATCAATTAGCATACACCGGAAATAGAAGTCGCTTATAAAAAGGAAGAGAGGGCGCGCTTTTCGCATTTTTCATGCTAGAATTCGGGGAGAAACATGGAAATTGAAGACTTTCAAAGGTCCTAGACGGGGTCAGGGTTGAAAAGCCGCGAAACGGTTTTTCAGCCCTGGTAAATTTCTAATGTTCGTCTGCCCGACGTCCGTCCGCGTTCGCGAATTCAGCCAAATTCTGAATTCAAATTCCAAATTCAAATACTGGGGGAGGGGAAGAGCAGTGCTGAACCCCCGCGTAGCAGGGGGTCAGCGCTGGTATCTAATAATCGACAAGCTGGAAAATTAGCGATTTTTGCAAAGTATTATTCCAGGAAAAACAGATGTTGCTGGACTGAAAGAAAGTGGCAATTTCAAAGCGCTGAACGTTTCAAAGAAATTGCTTGGTGGGAATAGCTTAATAAAAAGAAATGTTCATTTGAAAATTTGGTGAACAGGTAAAAGAGTTCTGAAGAAAATAGTCAAAGTGTCCGGCTTCGAATTTGGGTCAGGCGATAGCGACGCCAATAGCACAAGGTACGACAGCTAAATTCTGACGTTATGATAAGGCACGGTCAAAGACTAAAGGGCAATGGTCTTAGATTGATATCGAATGGCAATACATCCCTTCAAATAATGGCTAAATATTGCTCAGCTATTTTTATACATACCTTAAAACCAATTTAGACAATCGTCTGACCAGTTTTGGCCATTCGAAAACCTGTTCCTCATGGACAAAAATCCAGAATTTTACTAAATCTCTATAACTTCGTTTTCCAAAAAACTGATTCAATTTTTGCCAAAGACCTATTCGTATGTGAGGGACGGCTGGCTTACAAACGGGAAATTCAGCGAGGATGATTTTGTGTTTCACAACTGGAAAAACAGGTACGGGCATTTTTTCGAATGAGAACTATTATTGGTATAACAAATTGTAGTCTGTAGTTTTCTCAAAACTATTTTTTAGCGTCAAAAACAACCGGAAAGCATTCGGAACCTGGGAGTTCCAGTTTGACGATTCGGCTTTCAGCGCTTTCAGGTGAGAATTAAACTTTCCGAGAGAGACAGAGAGCAGGGGTGAGAGATAGAGACTGAGAGAGAGAGAGAGAGGAGAGAGAGGAGAGAGAGAGAGAAAGAGAGAGAGAGAGAGAAAGAGAGAGAGAGAGAGAGAGAGAGAGAGAGAGAGAGAGAGAGAGAGAGAGAGAGAGAGAAAGAGCAGTCGGGTATTTTTACTGGTGCAACAGCTCCAAATCGGCCGGCGAGTTGTGGCGGTACAAGGACGGATTCGCATTGGGAAAAGGCGTTATCAGGAAGTAAGTTACTTTCTGCGTAGCTTAGAAGCAGCAATGAATGGCTTTCCCCTCTCTACTAGTGGCTGAATTCGACGATTTTATTATTTTTTTGCATTTTCAGACGCTTGGATGTTCGGATCAAAAACACGGGCACCGAACGAAGACGACAAACACGGCAGTACTAAATTTTTAACACCTCAGCGTCAATTGTGAAGAATTGCAAATGATTTGATTATTTCGGTCGCTCGCTCTCTATCTCGCCTTCTCTCTGTCTCTCTCTTTATCTCCATCTCTCACGCTCTCTCACTCGCTCTCGCTCGTCTCTCCATGACCGCAAATTTCTATACTTTAACTTTATAACGGGTATTACCACTCAACTCTGTGTGTAATTTGCGGGTATATTTTCTGTCATTTTAGAAAGTTTGATTAAGTTCTTCGTTCTTGCTCAGAAATTTAATAAAAGCAGTATACAAAAGAAGTATATTTAATGGTCCTTCTCCTTCTCAGCGGCAATCTGTTCTTGGATGTGCTCCCAATCGATCCTACTATATATAAAAAAATAGTGTATGTGTGTGTGTGACACTTTGCATACACTTCCGTCAGTATGTCCGGAGGATAACTCAATAAGGACGGTGTTTTAGGGCGTGTATGATACGTCATTAGGTGCATAATGGCCCTGAGATGACTGCACACCTATTAGAATCATAAAAATAAGCTATTTTCGACATTAAAATTAGGGTTTTTGTTAAGTTTTCCACCAACCTCTTTGTTAGGAACGAATTAGCATATGCCGGAAGCAGAAAAAGCCTATATATAGGGCTGGCACGAGAGTTTTCATTTTTCGCAGTTGATTGAGGCGGAATTATGCAAAGTTTATAATCTCATGGGCCCAGACGGGGCCAGGGTTGAAAAGTCGCGAAGCGGCTTTTCAACCCTGGTTTCGTACTAAAAAGGTAAGTTAGTTGGTGGGAAAAAATTTTGTTCTAAAGGGCCGCCAAAGTCAATGTGTCTCGCAAAATACGGATTTTAAGGGGAATGGGAAGGCTCGAATTTATGACGAATTTATAGCCATGCCTTGCCCTCTCGTTTAACAGAAGGGGAACCACCTTGCTGAGCTGCTCCAAGAATCTCTGATCCGTTTCCCGTTTGCCGAACTCGTCGAGGTACTGCTGCCGATAGCCGAGTACGGTATCCACGTGCATTTTATGCTTTATAGCGAGATCGAGGGCGCTGAATTTCAGGTGTAAAAATGCGGAAATCGCCCCGTTTATCGACTGGGTCTCGACATATACGTGGAGGTTCGAAACCTGAGTTTATGCAAATTTTAATATTTTCTGGCACCTTCTGGAGTGTCCTAACGAATTTGCACGTGCTTTTAAGCAAGTAACGCAGCTGTCGACACCTAGTATACGAGGTAGGTCGATTCTTAGGCTTACTAGTGCCTTTAAAAAGGCTATCACAGGCTGGTTAACCGATCAGCAAAAATGGGCTTACCGACTCCATCTAAACGTCGAAATATTCAGCATTATAGCTCGGAAGGGATTTCCGGTCCGTTCGAGCATCGCGTCGGCGTCACTGATCTAGATTTTTAATATATCTTGCGACATTGGAAAAATTCTCACCTTGCCAGTTAGTAAAACGAGCATTGCCGCCCTGACATCTTTATTCGGATGGTTTCTGGCCTCGCTGAGGAAGGCGACTTTTTCGCCCTGAAATGTCTGGAATAAGCTTTGAATGAGTATGAATTCAAAGGCACTACAATCCGTCATTTGGTGGAGCGCGTAGCTGCCGAGTCCTAACCAATTGGAGGGGCCATTCTGAAGTTTTTGCACCTTTGAATGCATTTTAAATTGAGCAAAAGGAGAGAAAACTGGGTCATTAGCTGGATTTGGTACCTCTTCCAGCGCCCCATAAGCAATCTCCGCCGCGTAGAGATTTTTCTGTTGCGCCGCAGATCCGGCTAGAATTGCCCAGAGTACGTCGTCCTGAAAAAGTATTATTATTCTACCGCAACTCAAACCCCGATGTGACGACAAAGCCTGATAGCTTCATCCCATTTTGATGCATCAGCGTGGGCAAGCAAGGTTCCGGCAAATGGTGACAATGCAATTGGGACCAAAGAGCCGTCGGATCGTCGCAGGACCACCTGGTTTTTCGTGAAGCTGAAAAATAGTCTTTGGTAATCTAAAGTAGCTTTTCCTCGTTCACAAAATTATAAAAAGTAAAAATTACCTGATTAACAAAAATTGAATTTTTTTGAGCTCTGGAAGACCTGTAAACACCTACTTTACAAGGTGTGGAAATTTCCCAAGTCCATTGACCGTTTTCTCGACGACAGCACGTTGGAGTAAATCGCGATCGACGAAAGCTAAGGATGGCATTGGCCAGACGGATACCTGGAGAGAAAAAAGAACTAAGACGTGATAATTTTCCGTACTTTTCCTTCTCCGAGGCCTACCAACATCGAGGAAAGGTCGTTGAAGCAGATTTGTTCGACGAGAGTACCTGAACGTGAAATTAGGACTTGCTACCTATAGCTTCTCTCTCTCGCTCGCGCTCTCTCACTCTCTCTCTCTCTCTCTCTCTCTATCTCTCTCCCCCTACCAATCTTTGCCGTCCTCGGATTGGCTCCAAACGAGTTGACGAGGCTGACATACACCGAGGCCGACACATCGGTAAAAGCCACGACCCGTTGACTCAGCGACCCGCATTGTGACAGCCCGATGCAACAGATTTCCGCCTATGAATTAATTCCTGCTTCGAATCATCCCAACCTGCTTACCGAATGCGTTAGCGCGCCATCCCCCTGTACTTTTGAAGTGTTTGGGTCAAAGAAATGAAGCTTGGCAAAGTCGTTTTTGTCTCGTACGGCTATGGTGTCGTTGGAGAGGGCAACGTTCTGAAAAATAAAGGTTCTCTCTCTCGCTTGCTTACTCTCATCGTTCTCTCTTTTCATCTCGGTCTCTCTCTCTCTCTCTCCCTAGCTATCTGTCTCTCTCGCCCTCTCTTTCTTTTTCGATTTCTATGGCTTAGAACACCTACCGCCTCATTCAGATTCCCGCCAGCCCCCGGCACCTTAATGTCACAAATGTAGCGCCCCTCGTAGCTGTAGGAGTATAAGGAGCCGCCGTCAGCTACGACAAAAAGTCTAAAAATCGTGAGACACCATGAAAGTCTATAAGGAACTTACTTCTCCGTCTGGATCAACAGCGTCACGCTGCCCTCCTTCAAGTCGACGAGCACTGGAGTGTTCCAGCTGGTTGAGCTGGAATAAATCGGGTGTAATTGACATTTTTAGGTATATCATGATGCTTTCTGACTGTTTCAGGCACTTTTAAGGCAGAAAACTGCATGGTTCGAGTTTATAGAGGTAAAAATGTGCAATTTTTCGTCCCTTTGGAATTTTCTTTACCTATAGATATAAATTTGCTTGCTGGTGACGACGACGAGATGGTCGTGGTTCATCGAGAATTTTGTGATTCTGAAGAATACTTTTAATATGGATTTTTCGACGTTTACCTGTCCCTAGTATCAAGCTTCTCCCTGGCTACTTCGCTGGCCATATCACGCACTTCAATCAGGTTCGTTTTCGCCTGTGTGATGTCCCAATTACGGTAGGAAATTCGTCTAAAACGGCTTGATATTAGCTGACCGATAATACGCAATAAACAATGACACAATTACGCTAACGTACGGTAACTTCTGGCACATTTTTTCTGGTAAATACGCTAGGATACGTTATTACGAACTTTTCAACGAGATGAGCATGAACAACATGGCCCAGGCTGCCGCCAGCCACAAGCTGAGTCCCATCCGGACTCCACCCCACCGCCATCACCGAGCCGCAGTCGAGACGCTCGACGCTGTGGGACCACTGGAATGTTTAATTTTTTGCATTTTCCGAACTTGTACTATAGACGGGTCGGCTGCTAGAGTATTATAAACCATTTACCCCAGCTTTGTCGCAAAGCCTCAACAGGTTAAACGACCCGACGACAAACAGCGAACCGTCAGGTGAAAATGCCAAACTCGTCATCGGGGTCTCGTGGCTGGCCGAGGTGAATAGGACACGGCCGAAGGAGTCCCAGACCTGGAACGGTTCAAGATGCTCTACTGATAGAGAGCATGAGATAGAAAACGAGAGATGGAGCGCGAGAGAGAGACAGAGAGAAAGTGAGGTGAGAGAGAGAGGGAGAGAGGGAGAGAGTGAGAGAGTGAGAAACAACAAGTAAGTTACACACCTTAAATTTCCCATCTTCGCCTCCGGAAATGATCAAATCTGTAGTTCCAGACCAGTCTACGCAGGTGACGAGACCATCATGAGCTTTCCACTTAATTGGTGACACCTGAAAATGAACTTTTACTTTTTAGAGAGAGAGAAAGAGACAGAGCGAAAGCAAGAGAAAGCGAGAGAGAAAGAGAGCGCGCGAGAGAGAGCGAGAGAGAAGGAGTCTGAGAGAGCGATAGTTGCTAACCTGTGTTTTCAGCGATTTAATGTAGCATGAATCGTGGCAAGAATACAGTACTCGCGCCGCCGACCCATCCCAGCAAGCCGCATACACAGGGGTGGCCATTTGGGCGAGTACACTACGCAACATTGCCGCGCGGCTCCACATTTTCACGGCACCGTCTTCGCCACCTGCAGTAAGAGAGTAACATCGCAACGATGCGCCTTACATGTAATCAATCCAGTCCCATCGTGACTCCATCTAGCACTGAGCGCGGCTCCTCGATGAGCATCTACCGATTTCTCAATTTTCCCGCTGCGGGCGATGATATGAAGTTTTCCTGAAGTCAAATGAAGCGTACCCCTTCAAGTTGTTCGGCGAGTTTAAGAGCTTTTCAGAAAAGCCTTGGCTTACCATCAGACGACGTCAACGCCAACACGTCATTTCCGCCCTTGGTTAACGATCTCGGAAACCAAGACATTGAGGTCGGGAAGAGGGTTCTGAAAATATTGGAGTAATGTGAGCAAGAGGTCAATGCGGTTCCTGATATCGTCGTTTGCGTACTTTGCTCTGCCATCCCCTCCAAACGGGGTTTTTCGCATTTCCTAATCGCCATCCGAAAAATATAGTTAGTGGGTTTAAGTTATGAGTCATGCACGCCAGGAATTACTCGGCGTTACTATAACTCACTCTGGTAGCGTGGCGACTTGCGTGGCTTCCATCGTCACCAGATTCCACTTCAGAAATGAGTGGTCGTCGGAGCAGGAGACCATTTCATCGCTGGACGACCATCTGAGAGAGAAAGGTGTTTTCAACGATTAATGCACCATAAACCAGTTTAAAAACGGTGTGATTTTTTAAACTTGCCAGGCTTGAGATCGTCTCATTGGGAAGGGTTACGGTATTTCCTGCTACAAATTGGCCTTTGGCTACCTCCCATTAACGCATTATAATCCCTGCGAAAAGTCTTGTTATTCTACAGAACCCCGTTGACCAATCCCAAATGTCCTTATCAATTTTTCGGATACGGTAATTGCTCAAACGTTCCTTAAATTCGTATAACAAACTTACCCAACAGCCGAAACGGCATCGGAGTGTCGCGGAACGCTCGATTGTAAAGTTTTTAAGCGCATTTCACGGATAATACGCCAAAAACTCCTATTCGAAGTCTCCCTACCCCTCCTGTGTATGTCCAAATCGCCTAGGTTACCGTCGCAGGCAGCCGTCCCCTAAACCCAGACCCAAACACCGTAGTCAACCTCCCCAGTCTTTGCCCTCCCCGTTCCCCCACTCTCTCGCCCCGCCCGCCCCTGGAATCCATTAGGCCGGGCGCTAATTTGGGGGTGCTGCACGACTTCCTGCCGCCGTGGGCACTGCCAAAGGCGCCTTGCCCCCGTAAAACGACACTCTTGCCGCCAGGGGCAAGTTATAGCCCATTTTCACGGCTTCGGCGTGTTGACGTGCTTGGGACGACTGCTAATCTCGTGCCTTTGCCTTGGACCTCTTGGGAGGTGGCCAAATCGCTGCTAAACATTAGGAATTCTTCGCACTTCTCTTCTTCCTATGGGTCTTGACCGATTTGAGCGCGTCTTCGTCATTACACTCATTCTCAATTCTCATTACACCGGGTTAGAAAATCGACTTGGAGCTGTCTTACTTTCCCACGAGGCCACCCTAACTTGAACGAGGTAGCTTGTTGCTTTGGCTTCTTGCGTAGCTTGGATCTTTTCCAAGCCGGAAATCGTCAAAAAATGCGCAAAAATTTCATCTACTTTCGCAAATCTCTTTAAATACATTTTTAAAGTAATGAGAAATATCTTGAGAAGCACAAATAAGCTTCTCTTGCCTTACGTCTCTTGCAAAATCAACTAATCGCAGCCAGAAAATCAACGGCGGTCATCTCATAAGAACCTTCAAGAATTCTATAAATTCCTACCCTGGACCCATCTCTCCATTCCCACCATCTATCTGCCGTAATAATTATATACCTCCTCCTCAGCCAGCCTTGACAATCCTCCATAAATAAGCAGCGGGCCTTTTGGGCCCTTCTTGGTCCTTTGCCCCCTTCGGCTGGCCTGCCGTGTGGCTCCAGAATGGAACTAATTCCGGGGACCCATCGCGGCCCTAGAGCCCTCCTCTACTGCCTCCCGGCTTCCGATTTCAATATTTTGTGCTGGGCAACCGGGGGAAATGCTAAAACAAGGGCTTTTTCGATCGTAGACTAGACACTATTTGCTTTTAGGTAATGGTTATTCCCCTAACAAGTTCTTGTAAGTTTCTTCCCCTTCAAGCTAAGCGAAACAAAACTAACTAAATTTTGGGCGGCATTTAGACCTTCCGGTTCCTGAAGCCTCAACTTTATGCGAACACGGTTCTGGTTAGTTATCGGGGGTAATATTTTCCAATTTTCCCGTCGAAATCCGGACAATCGAAAAGAAACTATCTGAATAGCGGCTCATTTTTGGTCAAAAATTTAGGAACAATCGTCAGAATTACTAAATTTTTCACTTCAAAAACAAAATTAAATTTTTATGATAGAAATTGGAAATTACCAGAAATATTATGAAAATAGTCCGTTTACTTACGGGGATTAAACTCCACAGGTGAATTTTTACCCCCCCCCCAGATAACAAACCAGAACCCCGCTAACTTGCCCGGCTCTTTAAACGGCACTATGATGCTCTCCAAGACACCTTCTTGCGCCCAGTGCTTCTTCTCGAGTTCCCCCCACCCTAACGGCCCGGGATTTTAGAGCCCAGGGGGTTTGCCCTCCTTTTTCATTTCCTGCCATCGGGCCCTCAGCTGCTCTCCCCACCCCCTACCCCCCATAGGCCCTTCTTCGGGCCCCCTTTTTTGCCAGTGTGCCCATTTTCGGCCGTTTCGCAAGGGCCCTCGCTTTCTGCAGGGACTCCCCGCTGCACAAAGGCCGCCCTAAATATTGATGTTCGAGCCGACGAGCCGCTGCTTTTTTGTTGTGACTCGTTAGAAACCGGAACCGCCGGCCAGCCGAAAAGGCGGGGGCGCGCGCCGTTCTTTTTCGCTGCGTAGAGTCATGCCCATTGTCGTGTTTACTATTTTCCAAAAAAATACTGCGTTTTCCTAGGAAAAAAACCCAGACAACTAGTACCTTTTTCAGTCGCGATGGACTTCAACATTAAAAAGATGGCCAGCGACGCGAGTGGCTTTTTCAGCCGAGCGAAACAGGTATGAAAGTTGCTGAAACTCGAAACTAGACCGAAAAGAAGTGTTAAATCTTCTATATAAGCAACAGCACAATGAATATCTAACGCCTAATGGTAGCGTCTAAATCAAACCATTTAGTACACCGAAGAAACCTTCCTAAAAGCTGAGAAAACCGAGCTCGACCCGCACTTCGAGGCGTTATTAGTCCGAGCCGACAAAACGGAGGAACACACCCGGAAACTACTCGGATGTATCGAAAGCTATCTACAGCCGAACCCAAGTAAGTACTGAAAAAAAAACTAAAAATTCTCCTCTATTCGCCCTACCTAATTCAGTTTGACATTCTTAGCAATCCGCCCAAAAAGCTAGCGCAAAAACGGATCCACTTTCCCCATCACCCTAGCCGTTAATAAGATCTCACGCTTGACTGGATAGCGCTGTACAGCGAAAGGAGTGCGCCACAAAAACCCCAAGGCATCTGAATCCAAAATTTCCGAATGGAAAATGCAAAAAAACCCATAATTTTAGCTGTCCGAATGGAGGAAGTTTTCTACGAGAAACTGGAGCTTCGAAAAGATGGTGGCCGCCAGAACAATTTGGAGCACCTAGCGCAAGCTATGCAGGAGGCCGGCGAGGAATTCGGGCCTTCAACGCCATATGGTGAGTAGATCACTACCAATAAAGCTAGAACCGACGATTCGTAGAGATGAAATCTCCCTGGCAAAACGATTGCGAGCAAAGCGCAAGATTACGGGGCGTAAAAACTAAAACATTACGAGTTGGGCTAAACTGCAAAAATTCTACCTTCTATAATTTTGGTTTTGATACAAAAGGTATGGTGAGCGCCTGTTTGTTTTGCAATAAAGCTGCGATGGTCTAAAAGCTATGGCGACTGTGAACTAATCTGAGTCTCGGAACAGAACAAAATTAGACGGGGTTTTAAAAAGCTTCACAACGCATAAAAACTAATACCAATTCAGGCAGCGCCCTCACCAAAGTTGCACACACGGAGCAGAAGCTCGGCCAGACTGAGCGCGAATTCGTCGCCCAATCCGCCAGCCACACGCTTCTCCCCATCAGAAGATTTCTCGAAGGAGACATGCGAACAATCCAGGTAGGCCAATGTTTCACAAATCGCAACAAAACCTCGTCCTCCAAAAGTTTCATACATCATAGTGAATTCGCACCAAGGGTTTTCTTTTCCGAACACCAAAAACGGTTTAACATTTTTATTAACAGGATCAACAAATTAGAGGGACACACGAAAAAATATAATAGAACAACACATTTGCGATAGTGTAAAGAGTTGGGGCATAACAATGTGTGTGCGCGCAGATAGTGATAGCTCGAAAAATCTCGACGGGTCCACAAATATTAGGTGTGTGCGTGTACGTGTTGGGGTGAGGGCGGCCGGGGCGACGACGACGACGTTGGCGGCTAGTGTTGTTGCTGGTAGTGCTTGTCGCGCTTCGGCGGTTGATCCTTCGGTGTGCTCGGCGGCGTCATGCCCATGCCCGGCTTGTTGTCTAAACAAAATAAAGTTCAAGGCCATAATAAGGCGTCACTCACTATATTTTCGTTGAGACTTCAGCCGGTTGCCGCTCGAGCTGCTCTTCTGTGCGTTGCTGTCGCGGCTGTAGTGGCCCTAGAAAAAGTTCTTGCAATGCAAAAACACGAAAAGTGACAACGCGCGATTCTTGAGTATTTCCAGGGTGCGTTAATTTTCCCCAACATTTGAAAGCTTTCAGCCTTACGAACGAAATTTCAAATTCTCGGAAAAAATTTGGGGCCCACCCTGGGAAATACCAAAGAGCCCAAAGCGTAAAAGTTTCAAAACGATACCTCGTGACGTCCGTCGCCTTGAACAAAGCCCGTGTTGCTGCTGCTGCCACCATAGGCCGCTTGCTGTTGGGCCAGGTAGGCGAGCTGGCTCATCATCGGCTGGAAGTTGTAGTTGCCGTCACGCGGGTAGGGTCCGGTGTCGTGGCCGGGCGGCGTCAGATGGTAGTAGTTCTGGTAGAGGAGCGGGGCCGTCGCCTCAAAAAAACTACATTTTGATCACCGAAGAACTCTTCCGAAAGCCAAAATAACGAGAAAATGTAAAACATACACCGATCGGCGTCGTGGGCATGTTGTAGTACGCGTGGCCCATCACCGGCGATCCGTGTGGCACCAAGGGCTGCATGTCGTTCGAATCGGCCGAAGGGGTCGACTGGGCGCTTCGCGGCGTAACCGGACCTAAAAACAGTAAAACCGAAGTAAAGCTGGTGTACCTGATGAAAAGTCGTAATTCTGGCTGGTTTGCGTGTTGGGCGAGACGACGGGCGCTTCTGGGTGGTAGTTGGCACTGCTGACGGGCATGGCGAAGGCGGTGGGCTGCGGGAGGCCGAGAAGTGCGTACGGGGCCGACGTCGGGAAGATGTAGTGGAAACCGCGGCTGGGCTTCTCCTCGCCGTCCGGTGTGATTATGTTATAGTCTAAAGCAGAAAGTAATACCAGAAAAGTAGCCATACCTTGAGGTCTTATTTGGTGAGGGAACTTGCGATAGGCCACACCGACCTTCAGCTGGCGTCCCTTCAGTACGAGCTTCTCGGGTGGCTGTAAAAAAAACGGTGAAAGAAGCCAAAGAATGTTTACCAAATTGCGTGCAGCGTCGGCAGATGCGACGTCGCTGAAAGTGACGAAGCCGAAGCCCTTCGAGGCGCCAGTGTCTTGGTCGCGCACGATGCGCACTTCCCTGATCTCGGTTTGAGTGGCCATCAGGAGCACTTGACCCAGCTCGCTCTCATCAACCTGAAACAGACATTTTACATGGAATGATAGAGAAAGCTAAAAGTAATGATTTGAGCAGGCGAGGGCCCCTTTTGTTTCAAAACTGAAGTAAAAAGCCACAAAAGCGCGGGTTAAACGTCATGAAAGAAAGATGCAGAAGTTAGAAGTGGGAGAATTGAAATAAGAAAACAAACTCACATCTGGTGCAAATCCGCCGACGAAAATCTTGGACGGCATCAGCTGGTGCTTTGCGTATATCGGGCAGTTGGGGGCGACGAGCTTGAAACCTTCGTAGAGGGCCGTGCAGCTCGAGGTGCTGACCGCGGACGGCCGCCTTGCTGTCTTCATAGTTAGCGAACCGGGGCTGAAAAGAAAAGATTACTTTCGACATGTGCGAAAACGCGAATCGCAACAAAACAAGGATAATGGAGAATAAATTGTTCTCAGACAAGACTGATAAAATACAAGAATCTTCTAAAAAAAAGTGATGACAATTTTTGATGCTTGAAAAGGCGACGAAAGTACGAAAAGGAAAAACTTTGTTGAGAAAAACGAGAAAAAAATCGGATCTTTCTGAAAAATGATGGCCGGAAAGCCAAAGTCGACGCTCCTCTGGTCCCACAGCGAAAATTCCACTAGACAACTGATCGTAAGGTGTAGCATAATGCACACATAAAAAAATAAAATAAAACTAAAAAAGCGGTAAAATAATCAAAAAAATAATGATGATTTCCCGTTTTCAGAAAGAACGCAAGGTGCTGAACAGCAAACGCCTCGACCTCGATGCCTGCAAGAGCCGCTTGAAAAAGGCGAAAACGATGGAGACGACGACTGCCGTAAGTTCAAAACTTGTTTTATAGATCTAACCGCTAGGAAGCATCACTAGTTTTCTATTCTTACAGGGAAATAGCCGCACCACTGGCGGTTTTACCGTAGAACAGGTTTGATAAAATGTTGTGAGGTGGTGAATAGAATGTGACCTATTATAGTGCAAAGAATCCCAAGAAAAACCCAAATTTTAGGCTGAAGCAGACTTGCGAGTGGCCCAGGCCGAATTCGACAAGCAGGCCGAGATTACGAAGCTTTTGCTGGAGGGAATTCAGTCGGCACATGTAAGTGAACAAGATTTTTTAGTTTTCATCGATTTCCGAAGTGTAAATAGGCCAAAAAGCGCGGAAAAAACTTTAGGAAAGGTTCGTAACGCCAAAATATACGATGGAAAGGTTGTAGCAGCTGAAGAGAGCGCTTTTACCAATGCGCCGCATTAATTCTGCGCCCAACATTTTTGGTGGGACACAATTTTGACGGGCGCTTGACCGCCGCGGGCTGAATTTATGTGATCCAAAATCGTGCGGTTGTATCAATGGGTATTTTTAGATATCTTGTACACTTAAAAATAGTTTCTGTTATAAAAACGATATTTTAAATAACGAAAAACGATAAAGAACATATTTTCTATTTCAGAACAGTCAACTAAAATGCCTGCGCGACTTTGTGGAAGCACAAATGATGTTCTACGCGCAGGCGCATCAATACATGGCCGATTTGCAGCGTGAATTGTCTGGGTAGGTGGCTTAAAAGTTATACTACAACCTATAAAAGCATGGAACCCTTGTAAATCCGTCGTAGGTTATGATCTCGATGATGCCAATTGGCTTTTTGAAATTTTTAGGTCATTTTTTGAAAATTGTCGTTTCAGCTGGCGTCATCAACCATTTAGAAACTAGTAGCGAGTAATAGTATGCCTATTTTAGCCCGAACTCAGCCGATTCGCTGTACGACGACACCGGATTCTCATCCCAGCCACCGCCACAGCAATAACTGAAGAAAATGATTATTTATTTAGTTTTTTTTTGCGTGAAAGATATAGTCGTTGCCTTGTGATCCCTCGACTTCTGCCGTCATCGCCTCGACTCGACCTTTTTTGCATTTTGGTTTTTTCTACTTATTAGCTCAACCGTGTTGGGATTCTCGTACTTTTCAGTTGTAGACGGAGATTTTGCGATACTTGACTTATTTTCTCGATGGCTTTCGTATTTTTGTGATCGTGTTTGTGTGCTCGAGCGTGAGAAATGGGTTTGTTACGGTATCGTCTACAGGATCTAAGGTCTTTAAACGTTATTTTACAAGTGTTTTACGATTTTTGAGCCGAAGAACGTTAGCTACCTTCAAAAAGAAGATGTAGCAACTTTTTAAGAATAACTTTAGCAATATTTTGCGATCTTTAAACCGTAAAAGTTAAGCTGCCTTCGAAATTACGTTTTTCTAACCTAAAAATGAGGTTCTAAAAGCTATAAATCTCCTTTTCAAACCCATTTCCCCGATAATATGCCGTTACAACCAAATTTACGCTATTGTAACCGATTTTGAAAACCCCATTTCGCCAGGCTTTACCCAGCCAAAACCCCCAAATTCAGTCGGGTCGCGCTTTCCACAAGAATATTTATTACTTTTTATTTTTTTTTGCTCGCTGCAATGTCCGGTCTTGCCCCAGCCCCGTAGAAATTAAATTAAATAAAGAGATTCTACTTAATATAGCGTTAAAAGCAATTAACTACAAAATACAAACTACAAAATCTTTAGAATGCTAACCCTCGGAAACACGTCGGTGGTGATGGCGCCTGCGGGGAATAGCTTTAGCTCAAGGATGAGCTCATCTCCTGGTGGCGGAAAGGTGGATTTTTATGTAGTTTTACGTGGAAGAAGGGTTTCTATATTATTTATTTAACTATTATTGATCTTTAAATCAAATAGGGCCTGGATCCGGATGACCTATCAACAAAACAGGCCAAGGTTCTGATGGCATACGAGGCGGTGACACCAAATGAAATCTCGGTGGCGGAGAATGATGTAAGTTTTTTCAAAAGTAGAGAAATATAGGCTTTGATTTTAAGAGAAAGCTTAATCAATAAATCAATTTAAAAGTAAAGAGTTGATTTTAAACCAAATTCGATTTTTATACTTTGTATACATGAAAGATCAATAGAAAGGTGTAGGATTGGATTTAATAAGTAAATAGATAAACCTGGATAGGAATCCAGTTGGTTTTAAACTTATGAAACGGTTTTTCAGGAGTGCACACACTACCCTCAAAACCTGGAACTTTACGAGAAAAAAATAGTTCGAAAGATAGATTATCGTTTTTCTGATTCCGATAAAACACTAATTACAGTGCACATAATTACCGTAATCTTACCTTAACGCCCTATTAGTCCAAAAATTCCAGATCCTGATCATCTACCGCCTACCCGGCATGGACCCCGAGTTTGTGATGGCCGAAAAGGGAGGGAATCGCGGCAAGGTCCCCATTTCTTACCTTGAAGTACTCTAGAAGACCAGTTTCTCACTATTTTTTTGCATTTATTTCCGGTTTCATCACTTATTCGTATTCTCTGTACAATCCCCAGTGTCAGTTTGCTAGTATCTTCTTAACGTGCATTTTTAGAATAATAAATCGTGCAAATAAATGTATAAACTCAAATTTACTCGGCATTTTTCGGGGTTTTTCAGTGCGGTCAGGCACAAATACACATTGGGGAAATTACGGTATTGATTTTTAATAAGTTAATAGGGGCGACCTGGCTAGCAGAGTGGTCGAAATTTTTTCCATTCATAGGGTTTTCGAAAATTTGTAAATAGTATTGCGGGATACGGATATGGAAATTGATCACAAAATTGACGGAAAAAGGTCGCTTATGAGTTAAATTATACAAAAAAGAAAAGTAATAGCTGAAACATGGATTAAAAGTGGTCATAATAAGCTGGTTTGTTCTATTTTTTATCAGTACATAACGATTATAGACACCGGAAATATTGGGGTTGAGATCGGGGCGGGATATCGGAATATTGCGGTTTTTTGCTATCGTTTTAAGCTAATGGGCGAAATCGACGAGTAAGACGCAAGAATCACAAGCGAAAAGTTATAAAAAAGTTGAAATAGACGGAAGGTATCATAGTTATGATATTTCTTGAACAATGATGACTTTGATACCTTCCTGCCCATTTAAAAAAAACAGACCGGTGTCGAGGCGCATCAAAACGCATTTGGAACTCAATATCTATCGAGGAATTTCGATTTGGAAACTGAAACGCTGAGAAACGTTTTGTTTCGGCAAGCAGATATGCTCGGGGGTTTCAAAAACAGAAAAAATTGGGTCAAATCAGGGTTACAAGTTGCTAATCAGTGACTAGAAGATGATTTGGCTCAAAGACCGAGTCATAAATTACAAAAAAAAAACAAGCAAAAAGCGTATTTTAATAGAACACATCACAAATTGTGACGCCATTTGGTCACTTCGAAAAACGACGATTAATTCGATGTCTAAGCATCGCTTGGCCGTTTTAATCCTAGGATGGCTCGGAGGGAGGGTTTTTGGCGGAAATGTGATAAACTGCTGCTCAAATCAAGTTGTCAAAAACGGAAGTCGGGATCCTTTGTCTTCGGAGAAGGATTTTCTTCAGCTTCTCGGCTCGTGGGCAGAAATGCGGCTGGTATGCCGTGTATGGGAGCTCGCCCTTGATCACGAGGCTTCCGCGAAGGTGGTGGCGATGCGTCGTTTCGGCTGGGAATTTTCTGAAACAACAGCATATATTAACGTTTTCCAATCTTATGTTATGTAACTCAACCTGGATGTTACTAACATTTCCTTTTGCGGCCGTTTTCTTGGCCCCGTTTTTCAATTTTTTACGTTCTTGCATTTGGTGGTTTTAGCATTTTGGGTTCTTTAACCTTTCTGATGCTGTTTAACCTATCAATTATGACGAATTACTCCCTAACCTAATGTCGACCTATACGATAAATCCGCATTTTTACCGGCCTGGCGTATGGCAAATTGCCAATTCCCAACCCCGAATTATTGTTGAATTTAAAGGAATCAAAAGACTATTTGCTTCCTGGTAAAATCACACGTTTTACGGCAATTATCTTAGTCGCCATCAAGGGCTCGAAAAGGATCTTTGCGCTAAGTGCCAAGGTGCGAAGAGTATGGTTAAAATCCTACCCTTCCTTCGCGAATCCGAGCACGACGTCGCGGAACTGTGGCAATACTTGGGTCCTGTTTCCGAAGAGGTAGTGAAGCTCGTCACCGTGCTGCGCGTCTGCAACATGTACGGTAATTTCGCTTGTTTTGGCTTTGTGGCAAGCTATGTGTCTGAAACTTACGGTGAATCTCGTTGGCCGACTGGGTGGGATTTCGAACATCAAAGGTGTAGATCTGGACGGCTGGCGGCTTGTCGGCGGTCAGGATTCGGGAAACTTCGGTGAGGACTGGGAGGTGGAAGACCATATCGGTGAGCGCCTGGAAAGTTGATATAGTTCTCTCTTTCTTTTTTTCTCTCTCTGTCTCTCTCTCTCTCTCTCTCTCTCTCTCGCTACAAATACCTACCTCGACAGTCCTTTCATACCAAAACGCGCTCGTTTTGTCGTCCTTCTTCCCTTCCAGATAGAAGTCAGTCAAGAGCCGGATGTCCTTCTCGTCCTCTAGGCCGGCAATCACCTTCAGTTGAATCTTGTAATATTCCTCGTTCCACGACAGATTCGGCACCCAGTTTTTGAAGAAGTTTTCTAAAAAACTGGATTCAACGCCGAGGCATTTGACCTTACCGAAAAATGACCATTCATGGGTGGTGACGCCGACGAGAATGTCGTGCCCACGGCTGCTGCGCTCCATTTGGGATGGGTGCTCCTTGAAGAAGTGGCCGTCGACGACGAGTTGCCAATTCTTCGATAGAGACTGAAAAGGTGTTGGGGGTGAATTCGAAGGTCTTTTTGGGAGGGATATTTATTCCTAGCAAATTGGCAGCGGTCCCTAGTGGCGAGCCCTCTGGTGATTTTTTCGCGAAACCGTTTTTGCTCGATATCTTTGTAAAAACACTATAATTCGCAAATTCTTAGCTGATTTTGGAGATTCTCTCTAAAATTTTAAATAGTTTTCGTCTTTTAATCATAGAATTTGTCCTATGAACAGCCCAGAACGTCAACTACTCGGAATGTCAAATTCACGCGCTTCCCACCATCTGGGTGAGCAAAGTCCTTCGTCGTACCGTGCTCAATTTTCCTCCATAATTCGATTTTTGCCCCTTCTTTACCCCTTTAATGTGTTCCAGATGTTTGTGCAAACGTACCGCGTCGGTGATGATGATCGAGCCGACCGGGGCCTTCGTCAAGCAGCTGACCAGTTGGGCATCAGTGGCAGCGGATGCGCAAATACCGGTTTTCCACTAAATGAAGTGGGTAATTTTTTTGGGGCCGCGCCCACTTGGTCCACGGCCGAAACGGCGGTCGCTGGCCCGCCGAAAGTTCCCTCGAAGCACACATCGACTACGGCTGACATCAGGACGACGCGGTTGAACAGGGCTAAAGTATCTCGGTTTTTGGTTTGCTAGTGGTGACCTACAGTGGTCGGTAGCTGGTGAAATGGCCAGGGCTTGAGCGGTGCAAGCACCGGCGGATTGTCCGATGAGGGTCACGTTTTGGGCGTTGCCGCCGAAGCTAAAAATAAAAGTGTTTGGAAGATGGTTTGTAAATGTTTGAAAAACTGTATCTCGCTCTCTCTCTCTCTCTCTCTCTCTCTTTCTCTCTTCTAGTCATTTAAAACTTACTATCCAATATTCTTGCTGATAAATTCGAGAGCCAGGTGTGCGTCGTGAAGGCCAAGGTTGGGGGTTACGAGACTGGTGTCGTTGATCGAGAGGAAGCCTAAAATACGACTTAAAAAGCTGCTTTCCTAGTTTTTCAGTTTTTTTTGGTATACGCTAGTTAGGTGGATGTAGGCTGATTTAATCCATTAAATTTCGAAGTCACCCACCAAGTGCGCTAACACGGTACTGGAACGCGACGACGACGAAGCCCATCATGGCCAGGTTGGCCATATGCTCAGGGGCAAAGTCGTTGATGCCCCAACTTAGGCCCCGGGTGGATATGACAACACGGGCAGTTTTAGGGTCTCCGGTCCTGGTGTCTTCTTGAATTCTATGGTCTTATTTCTTGTTAATTCTTGGCGCCTCTTATCAATCCGCGGTGCAGCCAATATTTTCGAAAATATACGTTTCAAAAAAATAACCCGCAGCTTAAAAAATATCCGCCACTTACCGTAGGTCCGTAGATGTTCATAAACAAGCAGTCCTCGCTCATGTTGTACTTTTTGAAGAAGTCCACTAAAAAAATGGGATAGTCGATTTTTTCGGACACCCTGTGGATAAGTTCCTTCCCGAGCGTAAGATATCCCCCGCTTTTGGCTACGTTTGATCCCCTCTACGTACCCTGTTCACATTCTTGCGGCCGTTGATCCATCGTCGATTCCCTCCAATTTGTCGCCATCGTTGCTTTCTGAAAAATACGGTAATTAGGGCGCAATTTCCGGAAACCGCCTTCACAAGCTCCGTTCATTTTTCCGCCACCCCCAAATACGCAATCTCCCCCAATTTCCTGTTATTCTTGATAAACAGTTTTCGACACATTTTCTTAGAAGAATTTTGGGGGATTTTTTTTGAAAATTGGCCGGAAATGCTGCCCTTGTGGGGCGTTAGGGGGATTAGGCGAATTTCCGGATTCGGCCGCCGCATCGTTAGGGGAAGCTACCGTAGTCCTGAACATTCATAAATTGCGGGCTAATTTGGAATTTTGATGCTACGCGCGCCTTCCGTGAATGTACAGGTGTTGCTTTTTGTACCGGGTGGGAAAATTGGGGGGCTTACCAGCACCGGCAATTACGGTTAGGGGAAAATGAATGGCCGTTGGCGAAGTACGGATTTGACCAAGGCATGAATGAAAAATTTGGAAAAATGGATCGAGGAACTTTGGATACTGTAGCCTATACTAAAGCTCGACCCAGGGCCCTGAATAGGAGTACGTAGTACGTACGTAATATACCTATGGACAGCGTTCTTAGACGTATATGGAAATTCCCGGAAACTGCGCTAAAAGTTTTCATGTTTCGCTACTGTATTGAATTTATGTCGATCACTTTACTGTCCCCAAGCTCCGATTGCGAAAAACTGACCTGAAACCGGACGGGTTGCGGAGCGTACCGGACTCCAAGTCTTGCCGAGAAGGACCGACCGGAGGCATCCGGGCCGATGACGAGACCCTTGGGGAGGGAACTCGAGGCGATGGCTATTAGTGTGCCGAATAGAGCAGAAGTCAGCATCGCTCTGGAAAGGGAAACTGAACGTACTACTGCGTTTCGAACCCGCAAAAATTAGAAAGAGCGAGAGAACAAGAAATAAAACGATACATAGAGAGTGAGTGGGAGAGAGAGAACGAGGAGAGAGAGAGAGAGAGAGAGAGCGAGAGCGAAAGAGAGCGAGTGAGACAGAGAGAGAGAGAGGTGAGGGAGAGAGAGAGAGAGTGTGAGACCGCATATGCCAAAAACGGTGAGCGATTTCTAAGATTTCCAAGAGCTTCTCCATTCTCCATCTCTTGCTCCTTATATACCCGTAAGCTACCACCCAAAAAGGCTACATTTTTCCGCAGGGTTCAAAGGGAAATCATTGTCTGCAAAGCCCAGATGCCCAAATTTAGAAATATCATGCGAAAATTCCACCGAAAAACAGGTCTACCGCGTCAAACCCGAAGTTTCACGCGGCAGACCTTTCGGGTCCGTTAAAAGTAAAGCTCGGGGCAAAAAAGTATGAAAAAACTTCGTGGGATCCTTGATGCTTACGTCAAGCCACCTGTCGCTATTTCGGCAGCCAAAGTTTCAGGTGCGTGGTTCACAAAAAGGTGGGTTGGAAGGAGCGCCACCGTATCCCAAAGCCCCCCTCCCCCGGGGGGAAATTACCACCGCCCGGGCGGCCTCCGGTGGAGTACTATTTCCGGAGGTGAGAGAGAGAAAAGGAGAGAGAGAGAGAGAGAGAGAGAGAGAGAGAGAGCGAAAGAGAGAGAGATCCTGATTCTGGATTTGGATAGGAAATAAGGGTGGAAGCGGGGATGAGCCCGGCGTGATATTATATTGCCAAATGCATGAAAGGTACATGTGGGGATTCTAGGGATGATTTGTCATCTAAATAAAGTTACGGTAGCGTATTGCAACGTATTCGAACGTACAATAATTACCAAATAAAAACTGATAGAGAAACTGGCTCCAAATGTTCACATTGCTCGTATCCCCTAGTCGATAATGCAAGTTTTGGCGCCAACTTTGGTGGCCAGGAGCGCGCATTAATGATAATAAAATCCGCACGACCATAGCGGGCAAAATGTGGCATAGTCCTCTGTTTTTTGACAAACAAAAAGCTTCTTCGTAAAAATTGACTTTTCCGATAAATTAGGAAACACCATATTGCGGCTTTAGGGGGGTTTTGGGAACAAACACCATTGGGTATTCTTTTTGAATTATATGACTTTAAATAAACTTAGAATTTCGCGCCATTAGCCACTGAGGCATAATAAACAAAATTTTTTTATATACTTTCTAAGGTAATTAAGTAATAATTTTTCCATGTTTTTATGTTTTATTTTGTAAGGTTTAGCTCGGAATGGATGCCAGCTCTCCCTTCAACGCTCCTTGAAAATGTAACAGCGATTCGGGGCGTAAATTCCTAGACACCCTTCCCAAGCTGACCGTCTGAAAATGAGGGCCCAGGTCCACGGTGGGACCCCCATTTATACCTAGAAGAAGCTCCTCCCGCCCTTTTCCCCCCTTTTTCTCTCCCCGCTCTCTCCGGGGTTGGGGACAAACCACCAATTTTTTTTCGAGCATCACTGTAGTAAATAAAAAAACCATAGTTCCCCCTTGGGGGAGGTAAACCGGGGCCCCGTGTTTTTTTCTGACAAATACGAGGCCCTACAATGGGCTTTTTGGAACATGGCGAGTCGCAAAAAAGTGTAATTAACGTGGGCAGTCGGGTTCTCGGGGTTCCCATTGATGAAACCATAGGACTACGTCTGAATACCCTGGACGGTTTGTGATCGAAAGGGGTGGGGAAGGGAAATCTGTAGTAGGGCTAAAAGGAAGAGAGAAAGAAAAAAGAAGAAGCCGAGATCGTTGCCGGGGGGGGAAAAAGTTTTGCAGCGGAAATTTCCCCGGCAGTCCATTTTCCGGGGGTCCCAGCCCTTTTTTAAGGGAAAAAGCTTTTTTTGGGGGACCCCGTCCGACTTCATGGACATTTGGATGCCAAGGAAAAAAATTTTTTTTCGAGGGGCAAACCAATACGGAAATTTTGGGGGGCCGGGGGGGCCCCCAAATTTTAGATCTCGTCATTGCGTAAACCATCCCCCCATGTCCTTTCGGCGGTCCGACTTGGGAGGAAATGTTGGACTGTCGGATTTAACCCCGTCTGCAAATGTCTGCAGAATGTAAATCGCTCTTTTACCTCCTAAAACGGGGCTGCTTTGCTGTTAGGCCTTGGATAGAACAGTTGACGGTCCATCTCCTCCGAAAATTTGAGCCAATTCCATCGAGAAATTATCGAGATATGATTCTTAGAAAAACTCGAAAATGTGCTCCTGCAAAATGGCCTCCCAAAATGGCAGTCCAGGATCTCCGGCCTCCTACGCTTTCTTAAGAAAACTGATACACCACCAGATTGCCCCAAGCCTGGTACAAAATGATTTTATCTACCGTCCCGGTGCGCTGTTGGGGCCCCGTATGGGCCCCAAAAGGGGCGCGACCCGGTCCTCAAAACCCGTTTTTTTTTATTTTGCAGACGGGAAACCGGCGTCCAACATTTCATCGAAGTCGGACTGCCGAAAGGACATGTAGGGTATGGTTCACGCGCAATGATGAGATCTATAATCTGGTGCCACTTTCAGGCTCTCAAATTACCGTATTCCGGGAAATTTTGCAGGAAAAAAAAAAATTTTAAAACCAGGTTTTCCCGGGCCGGCAGTCCAACATCTCCTCAAGTCGGACTGCCGAAAGGACTGTAGGGTATGGTTCGACCGCAATGATGAGATCTATAACTGGTGCCCTTTCAGGCCTCAAATTACCGTATTCCGGAATTATGCCGGAAAACCCGAAAAACCAGGTTTTCCGGTCTGGCAGTCCAACATGTCCATGAAGTCGGACTGCCGGTGGGCTAGGTATGGTTCGATGGGAATAAAAGTCTCTACAATTTGATACCGCTCCCCCTAGCTGAAAATCATCGATTCCGGAATTTAAACCGAAAACCCCTCAAAAAAGGCACTTTTTTCATTTTTCCCCAAAAAGTCTTTAAGACGGACAGCCGGTTGGGTTCGGATATGGTTCATTGGATTCTACAATTTACTGAGACCCAAGAGCCCCAAATCTTACTACATTAATTCAATTATTCAAACAAATGCTTTTTCCCCCGTTTTCCCGATGAAATACTTGTTCCTGTAATGTTGCATTGTTAAAATTCTTTTTTCGCCTCCGCCGTTCTCCCCGCCCCTCCCGGGGTCCCTCCCGCCACCAAAATCCCGGCAGTCCCCATTTTGCAGATCTGTATTCCCACCCCTGATCGTTGCCTTCCAAGTTCCTTTTAAAGAGCTTAAGGTGCGCAAAAATAGTCTGAAGAGCGAAATATGGGTTTAAAGAAACGAGGAAGTCAAACCACGGATATCGATGAATTTAGAGAAAAAAAAGATTTTTAGATTTTTTTGCTTCAAGTTTCCTGAAACCCGAAATGCCCTCGAAAATCTTATTTTTTTGCGAATGAACTTCTTTTGCGCCAAAGACAATCTATGGTCCCACCCGCCGATCTGATTTAAGGAATTATTGGCAAAATTAAATAAATTAGGGTTATGTTGCCGAACGTAAATTGTGTTCCAGTGAACATTTTTGACCTTTTTGAGATGCTGATGTTGGGAACGTTGGGATTCTAAGGTACCAAGATTGATTTTGGTTTGGAAAAAATGCCGTTTTTTTTCATCGAGCAAAAAGTGAAAATTTAAGGGTCTGTAAATAGTAATGGTCTGTTAACGGGGGAGGTCGAGCGATTTTAGCCGGAGGAAAACCATTAGCT